>PQWD01004791.1:148446-207811 GCA_019425675.1 Leucinodes orbonalis | reverse complement strand
TGCTAGCCAACCTTATATGATGTAGGTCATCGTATCAGGTATGTATCGTTTTGTTTTCACTCGAAAAGTGTAGTGATAGTGCATGCTCCTTTTACTTTAACTTTAACTTTTTTTAAAATAATATATCTAATATTAATAAATTTTCACTATCATTCATAAAACGCTATCTAGCTCCAATTCAAGCAAGGAGTCAGAGTTGTGCGTGAAGTTGGCCAATCCGCACTGGGCGTGGCAACTAAAGCCTATACACCCTATACGCGGGCCCTCGGTGGGGACGTATAATGAACTGATGATGAGTTCATAAACTTAACTTCTCCATTATGTTTGTGGTATTTTGATGAAATCATTTTAGAGAAGTTTCCCGGCCATCCGCTGTTGGCGTTTGCCAAATAGATTTAAATTTGTCAAAAGTTTCGATTCGTTGGCCTGAGATTTATTAATAAAGAATAATTTGATTTAGATTAATTGCGCTCTCAAAGATGTGGAGTGGTGCTCGAGTTACGGACAGTGCGCTCGCCGCTGAAATTATGAAGCTTTTTAGGTACGTTTTTGAATAAAATAATGGGAACAGTAAAAAATTACAGGTATCAAGCAATATTTTGAAAACTAAATTGTGTTATAATTTTTTATTCGGTATCTCCATTTTAAAGTGTAGTTACAATTTTTTTTTAATAAAATTAGTGTTAATCAAGTATCTCGAGTTTAACATATTTTATCTCAATATGGCTCTTTTTTGTTTGAATTATTCTTTATATTTGCCAACACTGAAGAGTAAAGTAAGCTTAAAAATATTCAAACTAATTAAACAAATAGTGATCTTTTTGAAATTTTATAGAAAAATTTTGGGTCATTAGCAAATTATTTGAAAAGGTATCCTTCACATATAATTTATTTGCTGACTAAAAAGGCTTTACATCTATACTTTTCTAATTATATGTATCACGTGAAAACATTAATTTGCTTAATTTTAATAATTAATTTAATTAATTAGTTTTTGGTAAACTAAAGTGGGGTCTTGAAGACCCCATTTTCATATTAACCATGACGACAACTCCATTCCAATTCCCTCTCTTTGTCTTAACAATATCAATAAGACCGACGTAACGCGAGTAAAACAATTGTTGTCAGAATAGAAACACAATATTCGTTCGTTCAATCAGACGAGAGGAACAATTGGACGTATTTACACCAAAAGGATCCAACTCACAAGTGACACATTGAGATATTGAAGTTGAGTTTAATTTGCTATTGTATAATAAGTGTATATTATCAACAAGGATTCAAGTATTGGATTTAATTTTATATATTATTTTGTGGTCATTCTTTTTGAAAGGATATTTTTCTATATGAACCCAAGGAGACTGAGTCGTTTTTAAATAACTTACAAACGTAAGGGCCATACATGTGGGATGGTAACGACCATCGACTAATATGTTAAATATGTATATATTGTTGATGGTATTTATACTAAAGGCTAATTTACACCCAAAAGGGCAGTTTAGTATACTTAATTCATTTTTGACCTCCTTGTGGGTTGGATCCTTTTTGCGTAAATACGTCCAATTGCCCTCCCGCGCCACCCCACATGGGCCCAGCGCTTCGCACCCCAATAAGACCCGTGAAGGGTTCACTGTGATTTAAAATAAATATTTAACTATAAAAATTTTTTCAATGTGCGTAAACATTCTTAGGCCCGTATTCTAGAACGAGACTCAAGGATTGATCTTTACTTAAATAGAGTATTCCCTGTTGAAAGGCCGGCAACGCTTTTCAGTGCCCTCTGGTATTGCAAATGTACATGGGCGGCGGTGACATTTACCATCAGATGAGCCGTTTGCTCGTTTGTCCGCTATAGCATAAAAAAGGGATGCCGCTATTAGTCGTATATAGACCTTTACAATGTTTAGTACATAAAAATAGAATCAGAGTTCATATTAATCGGTATGACAAATCGAAATAAAATTAAATAGATTCTTGACAATGTAGGGACTTATGTAAGTATGAATGTTGTTTGTCATTATATTTACTAATATAGTTTACGAGTGCGATGAATTAGTGAACGCCGTCAGTTACTGCGCCGGGTTTAGCTTTGGGTAAATAAATTCATTGTTTGATGGTCAGTGGCACTGAACTCCGGTTAGTGTGGGGACCCCACGTAACACGGTTAGTGAAATTTGGAGTCTAGTGTCTCACCACCAACGTTATTACATGCTGGTAGTTATTAACATAAGGCATAGGCACCTATAACAAGAATATGAGAAGAAAAAACACGATAAAATAATGAGTTAGTAAAACGAAGAATTAAACAGGCATAAATGTTGAAACACCATTTGGTGTTGCGGTTGAGAGGTCGGCTGCAACACCAAGGGTTCCGGGTTCGATCCCCGAGCAGTACAAACATTTGTGTGCATGAACACGTCTGTTTTTAATGGTCTGGGTGTTTCTATGTATGATATGTGTGTTTACGAAAAAAATTCTATTAAGGTATATTTATCCGTTGTTTAGTACCCTAATACAGGCTTCACGCTCAACTTGGGGCTAGATGGCGCTGTGTGAATGTCAATGGATATTTTTATTTATTTTTACTTATTATAATTAAATCCTAAATAATAACGAGCCTGTATTGTTAGCCAAATAGGTCCCCCTTAGCATATGTTCGACGGCATAGTATCCGTCAAACGCTGGTTTTGCTGCCCATTAATAAATTGATATCTTGGTTGCAAGAACTGTAACACAAATGTAATGTACGCCATATAAATATACACACTCCTCGTTCAATATTCTTTAACGTGCCCCATAAAGGTTTTGCCGCTAATGCAATAGCTTTATATGTTTTATGGCCTATCAACACACCGTATTATCCATTTACTTAACTTTATGGTGTACAATTTGCAGCTTTTGGGGAGCGCCTGAGAAATTGTAGGGCGATATCACAAGGGCATGAGGTTAATCATGTTTTGGTCAAATGATGTATCGATACGTGTAATGTTTTACTTGAACACCAAGTTGTATTAACTTTTGAAATATGCTATTACTTATCACTGTTACATTTTTTTAATAGTTATGGTTAATTTAATGCCGGTACAAAATAAATGCTATTGCATTAAGCATTTAACTTAAAATAGTAAAATACTAACCTCAAAAGGGCATAATAAAAAAGTTTTACTTTGATTTTAATAAATACATATCAACTGACATTCACACATCGCCATCTAGACCCAAACTAACCATTAGCCTGTAATATGTACACATTTTTTTTAATAAATAATAAACAAATAAATATCCACTGACATTCACACAGCGCCATCTAGCCTCAAACTAACCATTAGAACAGTCTTTCCCAAAGTGGGCGATAACGCCCCCTTGTGGGCGCTGCAGGTCTCAAGGGGGGCGGTAAGAGACCCAGAAAGAAAATGATTAATTCAATAATTAATTAATTCAATTTGAAGTTATAGTGCTTTTTAAATAGGTGAAAAAATGGGGGCACTAAAAAAATATTTATTCTCAAAGTGGGCAGTAGACAAAATAAGTTTGGGAACCACTGCATTAGACTGTAATATGTATAGTATTTTTTTTATAATTTCGAATTATTCATAGAAACACCCAACCAATACAAACAAACATGTTCCAGCATACAAATGTTTGTACTGCCCAGGTTTAAACCCGAAACCATTCATGTAGTAGCCGACGTCTCAACTATAAAACCAAATGGGTCGTCATGGTTTTATAATGATAAGTAAAATAAAGCCCTAACAAGGCAACGTTAATTGCATTTCCGACGTGATGTGTCCCATGTGAGTTGAGTCGCGTCGGCGGCTACGTCAGCGAACCTGATAATTAACGCTGAACAAATCGCTGACTTGAATCATCAGCTGTCTGCTGGTGTCATCTTTATAATGAGCCAGCTTTCATTGAAATAATAAAGATCTAGTCATTATCTTCTAGTATTATCTCTTATCTTCTGCTTAGCGTGTCGAAGGCAAACACACATTCAAGTATTAGCGGCCCAGAAAGCAGCCATAGCGACAGCATTATCTGATGCCGTCATTAGATCTTCTATCAACTAATTGACATTTTAGAAAATTATATTGGTACCACACACTCTTCTTTTTACTAAATGTCATATTTAGTAGTACAGAAAACATAGTAATAGTCTCACTTTAGTTTACTTTTTTTGGAACATAAGAATTTCTTTGGCTTTTAATGGTTTACTAAAACAAAATCTCCCGGCGAACTATACATTTTCTTTTGTTTTTCCCGCGTTATTGTCCAAAGTACTACTTATGTTTTTTAAGATAAAGAGCAAGACACAATTGTAGTAATACTGTAAGTACAAAAATTTCAATACTTATCTTAAAAAATGTGTCACTAAAGTACCTTCACAAAAAGGGAGTACTTTTTAAAGGTACGGTTGCCGTCTGCTATATTTCGTTGCTGAAAATCCCTCTACCACTGCATATTATTGCCTCCATTATTTCCTAATCAGCCAGTCCTGAGAACTCCTTCGAACTGGAACACCGAAGACTCGTAGAGTCGGTGGCATCCAATATTATAACGGTGACTTAAGGCCTGTGCGAGTCGCGGTTCGCAAACATCTCCCGGATTACGTTATTTGCCTTCATATTTGAGTTGGGACCGCTGCGGGGTGATACTCCGTACAAACTTCACGGTACTTTGTACGAGTATTTAGTTGTACTTAGTGACGATGCTCGAATGACTATCGATAGTTGTGCAAACACAATGGAAACATTATAATTTTTTTTTTTTTTTTTTTGGCGTCACCTTAGTGACATCAGAAAGACGAGATGACCGTGTAATATTACTGATATAAAGAATTTTTGAAGTTAGGTTCGGTAGATCAGAAATGATTTTATCCGTAAGAGAACAAAGTTACCGACATAGCCCACCGGATCAGCAAGTCGAGGTGGCAGTGGGCTGATCACGTATGTCGCAGAACCGATGGCCGTTGGAGCAGACGAGTTGTGGAGTGGAGACCGCGTCTAGGCAAGCGTAGCGTAGGACGCCCTCCGGCCCGATGGACCGACGACTTGCGGAAGGTCGCTGGTGGAAGCTGGATGAGAAAAGCGGAGGACCGGGATATCTGGCGCAAAATGGGGGAGGCCTATGTCCGGCAGTGGACTGCGATAGGTTGAATAGTAGTAGGTTCGGTAGATTTAAGCCGTGCCGATTCAGAAGCTTGGATCTACTTGCGATCTGATATCTTTTTCACAGGGCAGCAGACCTTATATGGTCGTCTTTGCAACATTTTATATGAAATTTTGGTGGGATATTTCTTATTAAATAATATCGATATAAGTTATATCATCATCAGCTCATTAAACGTCCCCACCGAGGGGCACGAGCCTACCCGTATAGGGTGATTAGGCTTTAGTCGTCCACGCGGGCCCAGTGCGGATTGGACGACTTCACACAACCTTCGAATCTCTTCGCAGGCGTGCATGAAGGTTTCCTCACGATGTTTTCCTTCACCGTATGAGCGTCGGATAACGTACATATATTTCGAAAATTCGAAAATTCATTGGTAAGTTATATACTCGTATTCATAGTAGCATAAATAATAATGCCACATTTTTTTGATAATATTGATACTATCGTAGAATAATAACTAATGAACGATCGATACTATTGTTACTGACTATTGCCAAATTATTAATACTATTTGTTAAATATATTATTTTTGAAATAGTATAGATAATTTTCTAAGTCAACTATCGATAGTCAAACTATCGTTACTTTGGCAACACTGGTTATGCTTCGATATACATGTTATTGGAATATAGGAAGGGTATGCTTCAAGTTCCTCTACGTAATCAAATATGTAATTAATGCAAATTTAAATAAATATAATAGCAGGAATCGGTCAGTGTACACCGTCTACATCATTTTAAACCTGTAACGACCCTCTGCAGATAAGAGGCCTCACACAGCATAGCCAAAGGACTTGGCTGTAACCCACCACGCGGGCCCAATACGATTGGTTGGTGTTAATGACCACCGACGGCTTAACGTGCCCTCCGAAACACGGAATCCTCTTTCTTTTCGGACAATCAGGTGATTTCATCTTCATCATCAGCATATATCGTCGGTGGCTCAATGGTGTGGAGTGTCGCCCTCCTACCGGGAGGGCTGAGGTTCAAATCCCGCCTCGTACCAATGTGTTTTTGAATTGACGAAAAATATATGTACGTTATCCGACGCTCTTACGGGGAAGGAAAGCATCGTGAGGAAACCTGCGCACGCGAAGAGATTCAAAGGTTGTGCGTGAAGTCGTTTAACCCGCACTGGGCCCTAACTGGACGACTAAGGCCTAATCACCCTATACGGGTATAGGGTGATTAGGCCTTAGGTATACCCTCGTGCTCCTTGGTGGGGCAGTTTAATGAGTTGATGATGATCAGCCTATAACGGTCCACTACAGGGCACAGCATAACTATAGGGACATTGGGCCGTAATCCACCACGCGGGCCCAATGCGAATTGGTGGCTGAATTATAGCACAAAATGCCTTTAATAACTTTTTTAGTTTCCAAATTACTAGACAATAGAAGCAATGCACCGGCAACAATTCTAATCATCTGTGAGGTGAACACATTCTATTTGGTGTCTCTCTTGCTCTAAAAAAATTTGAACTCATCTCGATAATAATATACCTATACTCCTCCACTTTTCAACAAATGCAGTTACATGAAGCTACAATATATTGTATTGGCATAACCATAGCCCAACATAGTCCGAGGCATTGCAAACATCCCGTATCGCTCGGTGCACAAAGCGAGTACAGCAAACATCGATACCTGTGTGTATTTGTGTTTTCCTTTAGAACAGGATTAAGCTTTAAACCGTGTTTGTCTCGGCGAACAAGCGATTGTTATTGAAGATGCGATTCGTTATTTGATATGTTGACTTTTTAGTAAATCAGATACCTTAAACCAGATAATTGAGCTTTTTGACGACAGTAAAAATAAAATCATTTGAGTACCTATTGGGGCACGACAGCTGTTGGGGCCGAAAGGTTCTCGAATGGAGGCCACGTACCGGCAAGCGCAGCGTGGACGGCCGCCCACAAGATGGACAGATGACCTGAGGACGATTGCGGGTGGCCACTAGATGATAGCTTCCGACCAGTTGATGTGGAAGTAATTGAGAGGGGCCAAAGTTCAGCAGTGGCTATATGGCTGACATGATGATGTCTTTTGAATAGGATCAAGGTTGCTCAATGTGTTCTGGAGAAGATCATGCTCGGAGTAAATCTAAAGTAACTAATCATCACAGGATGAGCAAGTTCAAATGGCAATGGTCAGTGATGTGCACTTCATANTGCAGTAAAGACTCGATTTCTTGATGTAGAACGTGCCCAACGTGGTCTTATTAAGGTCATGTATTTACAAAAAGGATCGTTTCCCGACTGAAAGCCTTTATAAGTTGTGTAACCTGCTGTCCGTAAGGAAACTTTACCTCTTGCAGATATTTTAAGGAAACATAAATCTCTGACCTTTAATGCAGAACTTATGAAAAGAGAAGGAAGGATATTATCTTGCAAGTCCCTAAAACCAACACGTTTTCTCTGAAAGACAATACAAGAACCGGTCTTTGTATTGTATATAAAATTAATAAATACTTTATATATATGATAAGCAGTATTATGAGTGCAAGAAATATATAGTGGAGTGGCTTAAATCACAAATCGTAACCATAAATATTGAGCTATTACTAAGCAGAGCATAAAGTAAGATACCTTATACTGGTATACATTATCTGACATGTACTCACACATATACACTCTCACACACACACACACAGCAAGCACGCACGCGCGCGCACACACACACACAACACACACACAAGTACGACACACACACAACACACACACACACACACACCACACACACACACACACACACACACACACACACGTACGCAACACACAACACACACTTCTTTTTTTATTATTTCATTAGTCAAATTGTCTTTTTTTATTTTTGTTTTATTATTAATTATTATAACAAGATAACTATGTTAAGGAAGAGCAGTATTCCTAGTACAGGCTAACTTAGCTTAAAAGGGAATTCTGACCATTAGTTAAGAGTATATGTTATTGCAAATAAAACCTATTTTATTTATTTATTTATTTTATTTTATTTAATAACCTATACTCTGCTACTCCACTTTTCAACAAATGCAGTTACATGAAGCTACAATATATTGTATTGGCATAACCATAGCCCAACATAGTCCGAGGCATTGCAAACATCCCGTATCGCTCGGTGCACAAAGCGAGTACAGCAAACATCGATACCTGTGTGTATTTGGGTTTTCCTTTAGAACAGGATTAAGCTTTTAAACCGTGTTTGTCTCGGCGAACAAGCGATTGTTATTGAAGATGCGATTCGTTGTTTTATGTTGACTTTTTAGTAAATCAGATACCTTAAACCAGATAATTGAGCTTTTTGACGACAGTAAAAATAAAATCATTTGAGTGCCTATTGGGGCACGACAGCTGTTGGGGCCGAAAGGTTCTCGAATGGAGGCCACGTACCGGCAAGCGCAGCGTGGAACGGCCGCCCACAAGATGGACAGATGACCTGAGGACGATTGCGGTGGCCACTAGATGATAGCTTCCGACCAGTTGATGTGGAAGTAATTGAGAGGGGCCAAAGTTCAGCAGTGGCTATATGGCTGATATGATGATGTCTTTTGAATAGGATCAAGGTTGCTCAATGTGTTCTGGAGAAGATCATGCTCGGAGTAAATCTAAAGTAACTAATCATCACAGATGAGCAAGTTCAAATGGCAATGGTCAGTGGTGTGCACTTCATACTCGTATATGCAAATAAGCAGTGCATACCCTCTGCGTCCAGACAACCCAAAATCGCCAACATATTAAAATATTCCCACTTATTTGCCCATTTTCTCTACAGATTTGAAACCATAAGTGATCTGTTGTCATCAACAGCACTCAATTTGATTAGTGTTAAAGAAAGAAAGAATAAAATCTTTATTCAAATAAATCTGTTACAGATACTTTTGAATCGTCAATTGTTATTATTATCATATTTTTTTGTGACTCTACCACCGGTTCGGAATAAGTAGGATCTTCGAGAAGAGCCGGCAAGAAACTCGAGTTACTCTTTTAATCTTTTTATATCAGTGGTTACAGTTTTGTCATTTACCTACAATAGCTTTACAATAATTTATTACAAAGATTTTGTAACTGGAACACTAAGTGCAAGACCACACATCTTTATCCGATAAATATTCTTCTATTGTATAGTAACCTTTTTTCTTAAGGTTTTTATAATCTTTAATTTAAACTGGTGGCGTTACTTTGTATACCATACTCAAAATCATTGTGCACGTCACTGGCAATGTTCAGGGCAAATAATGCAAAGAACTGATGGTCCATGACCGGACAGGTTATAAAGATATGGATGAAAAAAAAGCGCCTATCTAGGCGTCATTCAATAGGTCGACTAACTAGTTTAGGTGACAGGTAAACAATAAATAAATATCCACTGACATTCACACAGCGCCATCTAGCACCAAGTTAAGCGTGAAGCCTGTATTATGGGTACTAAACAACGGATAAACATACTTAAATACATTTTGTATTTTTGTAAATACATATATATTATACATAGAAACCACCCAGACCAGTACAAACAGACATGTTCATGCACACAAATATTTGTACTGCCCGGGGATCGAACCCAGAAATGGGTCGACCTTGACTGGGAATACAAAAGCTAGGGATCGGTCCACATATAAGTTTTTTCGGCGAGCTTTTCTTAAGCAGTTTTACGTGTCATAAGTGTTAGTCTGTGAATTTGAGCTAATGAAACGCAAAACATTACTTTTCAACAAGGACCGGTATTATTTACTAGTTTTATGTACTCATGTTATAGTGTGACAACTGTCAAAATATCTGTCGAACAATATGGGAGATGTAAGTCTAGCGGTGGACTATATAGTATAGGTGGAAGAGAGAGGCAACAATTAGCAGATTAATAAAAAGCTCATCAGCCTTTGACTCTATAGTAAATAGCATTTCGTTCGCGTTCCATCGTCTTATAGGAAAAGTCCACTCCGTTGCAATAACGAACCAATAACCGGCAATAATCGCTCTAAGACCGGCAGCAACAAGTCTCGGCAGACTACGATGCGACGCGTTTACACTATTCGATCTTTTAACAAATGAAAAAAGAAATTGAATTAGTAATAATCACAGGCAAATGTAAGTCACATTAAAAACGATAGCAATTCGTAAAAAATGTTTTTTGTTCTTTATAGAAGTAGCCGAAAGCGATTGCCACTTATTTACGTTATTAAGTGAACGGAAGATTAGTAGAGTAACCAAAGAGTAAGCGAGACGCCTGTCTGTGACAGAAAACTATTTAATGTAGGTAGTAGCCATGAACACTGCCCTGCGCCTTTCACGCAAAACGTTAGAGCTTTTATACTTAGTTATGTCACTAGCTAAAAGTCATGATACATTAGCCTTCATGATATATGTGTTGCACAGTGCATAAGCATCTATTTATATTGATATGGGTGGGATCTATATTACATGTGAGTATTTGAAAAACACTGTAGGTAAATAAGTATTTTTATCCTTTTTTAAGCACTTACAAGCTGAAATTGGGACTTAATGGCGCTATTTAACTATATGAATGAGCGTTGGTGGCTCATTGGTATAGAATGTTGCCTTCCGATTTGGAGGCTGCGGGTTCAAATCCCGCTACGTACCAATGTATTTTCTGTTTATCCCTTTACGCATAGGCTTGTGTCCCTTGGTTAGTACATATGATAAGCTGATGATGATGATTTGATATTTTTTTTCTTTCTTACTAAAAGCCGTGGCGTGTAAAAGCCGCCATAGCCGACGTGTGCTCGGCGGGAATTTAATTAAAAACATCCCTCCTCCAGTGATCGTGAGTTGAGTGAACATTTAGCGAGGATCGATCGTCCTCTTACTATCACTTGCTCTTTTATGTCGACCCGTTATGTCTATTAGAAAACCGCCGCGTTTATTTATTTTGACGACCCATTTGGTGTTACGATTGAGGTCGACTGCAACACCAAGGGTTCCGGGTTCGATCCCCGGGCAGTACAAACATTTTTGTGCATGAACATGTCTGTTTGTAATGGTCTGGGTGTTTTCTATGTATATAATGTATTTTTTACAAAAAAATATAAGCGTGAAGCCTGTATTATGGGTACTAAACAACGGATAAAGATACTTAAATACATTTTTTTTTGTAAATACATACATATTATAGACAGAAAACACCCAGACCATTACAAACAGACATGTTCATGCACACAAATATTTGTACTGCCCGGGGATCGAACCCGGAACCCTTAGTGTTGCAGCTGACCTTTCAACACCAAATGGGTCGTCGATTGGTGGGTGCTAACGACTACCATCGCAAGATTGTAGCAGGGACTGACGGCTTAAGGAATCTTCCGAAGTCCGGAATCATAATATGTTTTGGAGCGTCGGTGGCTCAATGGTGTAGACTGTCGCCTTCCTACCGGGAGGACTGAGGTTCAAATCCCGACACGTACCAATGTATTTTCCAATTTCGAAAGTATATGTACGTTATCCGACGCTCTTACGGTGAAGGAAAACATCGTGAGGAAACCTTCATGCACGCCTGCGAAGAGATTCAAAGGTTGTGTGTGAAGTCGTCCAACCCGCACTGGGCCCGCGTGGACGACTAAGGCCTAATTACCCTATACGGGTAGGCTCGTGCCCCTCGGTGGGGACGTTTAATGAGCTAATGATGATGAGGTGATTTTGGTATTTTTAACATAAAGTATGAATGATCTATCGAAATCCCCCTTATTATGCCAACAAAAACAGTTACAAGCGATAATAGAGCATCGGACAAAGCGGCCGAGCTGAGTGACGTCACGACCGGCGTCCGGCGACCGCACACGGCGCGTCCGGTAACAAAGGTGCCTCGTTAGCTGGGTAAGAGCCAATGCACAGTTGAGTATTAGCTACTTAAACTGAGTATTTTGGAAATAAAATAAATTTCATGTACTATATTAATATATTACTGTGCTGCTTTAGCACTTGGCTTGACACACCACAGTGGTTGGTCTACCTTAATAATAGGCCTCTCCTATGTAAGAATAGGTAAGAATATACGAGGAAGAGGGTATATGGGTCTACAAAAGTCTGACTTACCCGTCGGAACATAAAACAAGGTTTGTTTTATTATGGTTTCCTGTGCCTCACAAGGCATGATACGCCGGTCTGAAATTGTTTGTATGCACGGTGCTGCTCGCTTGTTATGTTACTACTTGGCTTCTCTTGGCTTGGCTTCTCACGACTGTGTGTCAAGAAATGTAAAACGTCAACAAATTAGACTAAAGACAGCAGATTGTTTTCAACTGAGGAGTTTATGTGGGAGTGTATGGATATCCTATCGAAATAGACCTACAGATAAAATATTAATTAATATCTCCTGCGAAGTTTTGAGTTGCTGGTTACGTAGCATAGATTTGAATATTTCTTGAAAATGGTTCTCCTTCCCATGGTACTCGCAATAAGATTTTTTGAGCTCCTAAACCGTTTTTGAATCGTCAGTTTCCGTTTAAGTTGCTTAGATATTGAATAAGTTTGAATATTTAGAAATGTTGGTTGGTTACCATTCTATATCTAAATGGTATTTCTACCAATATAGCCGTGGAATTTGGCAGTAAGCAACGAAAAAAGGCGATGGTTATACTCGTACAACACGGTTTTCTGATCCATCTCATAGCTTTATTTTTCTCCACGGCCAAATTTATTCGACCTCAACAAACGTCAATTTCAGGCTGCAAATCGAATAACGCCTTTGCCTTTGAAATATGAAAAACAAAATGATATCAAACATTAGTCCGTGTAAATGTTATACATAGCTTGAGGGGGAGCGGAAAAATGTATTTGAGTGCAATCTCCGGTGCCGGCGCGGCGGAAATGCTACAAGTCTTTGTTCCTGGTGACGTTTCGGCTCGGAGCTCTATTAGGCCGTGAAGAGCAGATATGACCAGAGACATAACATGATTTACTGGTTTTATAACCAGGATCTTTGACGACTCAAGATATCGGCTACCACGCAAGGGTTTCATGTTCAATGGAGCACAAACATGTTTGTCAGTTTTTTACAGGCTCTACTTTGGTGAGTGTTCTTCCGAGCTCCACGCACTTATCCCATCGTCACCCTTTCACCATAGGTTATCAAGGCGAACTGCAAAATTTCATCCGTTTGTAGTTGACGTTCCCGTATTCGGACTAAGCGTTTGCGTCTTCTTTCATTATGCGTACTGCTAGGGAATGGAAAAACCTGCCTGCGTCTGTGTTTCCGGCCACTTACAACCCCGTGGCATTCAAAAAACGAGTGAATTGGCTTTTTCTGGGCAAGCTCGCTCCATCTTAGAGCACGGCTCTTCCCATAGGATAGTCTGTACTCAAGAGTAAGCCCATCAGATATAAAAAAAACAAACATTGGAGTGTCTTATTATATTTGATCTTTCTGTGTCTATAAGACTTCCTTAAGGAACGATCCTGGTAGTTAACACCCATTTTCATTTGGAAACCTCCAAGTCTTCTGTAAGTATTACTTAATCACGATTGTTTCTTGATAAAAATAACTATATTCAATCAATGATATTCTGTATATATAAAGGTAAATACGCCACCCGTGCCTCAAAAACGAACCGCCAAAGAGAATACAGTTGTAGACGCTTTGTTTAGGTTAATGTACGCTCATTCGAAATATGTGTATGTGTGCTGTCGCTGCAATCGGAACACTTTTTTCAGTTGTTTTGTGAACATATCACGGATCTATACATTTTTATCATCATACCTTTAATCGATCATTTTTTTTCATTGATAGGAAAAGTTATAACCATATCACAGATAGAAGATTTATCCTGTTTGCTTGTTTTTTTGAAACTGTATAATGTTTCAATCCATCAAAATGACAGTTTTTATTACAATCACACAAAATATATATTGAAATCTTCATCATCAGCCCATAATATCCCTTGCAGAAAAAGCCTTCTTGCAATTGCGGACGCTTTGTAATGTACCTAAGCATCCATCAACCTAAAACCATTTCTCCCCAAACGAGGTCAGTTCTGAGGGCAATCAGGAATGCAAGAATAGAACTATAAAAATGCATTCGAGTGCATTCTGCGGGTGCAGTGGGTTTTGTATGCTGCCGCCGTTCTCTTTTGACGGCGTTGCAATGGGATGGCTCGTTGAAGCTATTGTGTAAGCGGGATATGTGAAAATATATGTTACCTACTAGGAAACCATACCTAACTAAGAGGTTCTAATTTGATATAGCTATGTATGCATTCGATTAATGGACATAAGTAATTAATTTTCTTAACAAAACCTCTTGGTTCTGTATGTTCTCCTAGTACCTGCTTATTATTATTAAATAATATATTGATACTATGGTTTCTTAGGCCCGTATTTTTCAACGAGACTCAAAGTTGATTTCTACTTTAATTGAAATAAAAAGGGACGTCGCGATTTATCATATAGAGCGCTATCTCATTCTAACTCTATTCAAGTAAAGATCAACGTTTGAGTTTCATTCTAGAATACGGGCCTTAATGTGAATAGTACAAATATATTTGTCTTACTTGCACTATCAATAGTACTTGTTAATGGTACAAATGACACTAGACGTAACAATTGTTGTCGGTGAAGGAAAACATCGTGAGGAAACCTTCTGCCTGCGAAGAGATTCAAAGGTTGTGTGTGAAGTCGTCCAATACGCACTGGGCCAGCGTGGACGACTAACGCCCAATCACCCTATACGGGTAGGCTCTTGCCTCTCGGTGGGGACGTTTAATGAGCTGGTGTTGTTGATGATATAACAATTAATCACGGACGTCACGGGCCCATAGAGATCGTCATCATAAACATTACAGCCTAATTATGTTAACTGCGGAACGAATGCCTCCCCTTATGATTTCCACGCGGGCCAATCCCTAGCAGTTGACATCCATCTGCTACCCGCCAACTTAACCAGGTCAATAATAGAGATATCATCATCATCAGCTCATTAAACGTCCCCACCGAGGGGCACGAGCCTACCCGTATAGGGTGATTAGGTCTTAGTCGTTCACGCGGGCCCAGTGCGGATTAAACGACTTCACGCACAACCTTTGAATTTCTTCGCAGGCGTGCATGAAGGTTTCCTCACGATGTTTTCCTTCACCGTAAGAGCGTCGGTTAATTACATATATTTTCGAAAATTCGAAAACACATTGGTACATGGCGGGATTTGAACCTCGGCCCTCCCGGTAGGAAGGCGACAGTCCACACCATTGAGCCAACGACGGTCAATAGAGATATGTCATACATAAATAATAATTAAAGTTACACTAGAAAACTGACATATCAATACTTGGTACTGAGTTGTCAGGTACGTATCACCGATCAGGTATCGTCCCTGAAATACCAGTTTTAAGGCCGTTCGTTCACATTTTAATTTTTTCCTCTATTATATTGATTGCTGTTTGTTTTTCACCATTTCGAACATTTTGACCACAAAAAACAATCAAGATGTTTTTTGTTAACCAAAGTTTTTGGGTTGGGTCCCCAGGCAATACAAACAATTATGTGCATGAATGGTCTGGGTGTTTCTATGTATATATGTATGTATTTAAAAATGTATATTTATATATAACCTTTATCCGGTTTTGGTTCCCAAACTACAGGCTAAATGTTTAGTTTGGGACTAGATGGCGCTGTGTCATTGTTAGTTGATATTTATTTATTTATTAACTTTACACAAACAATTTTTAAATAAACAATCAAACAAATCTAGACCTTATTGAATGCATATTTCGGTGTTTCACCGTTAAATTTCACGTATCCCGTTAATTGCTCCGCGGAGTTTCCTGTAACTGAAAATACAAACGCCACTCGGAAAGAGTGGTCCTAATGACAGGAGGGCCCACCCTCGCATTGTTGAGAACTTCCCGTTTAAATTTTTCATCAAGCCTCTTTCTGTAGCGTCGGCAGAATGTTATATTGTATTGGTATAAGAGCGAGGGGCTCATTGATGTGGAATGTTATCCGATCTAGAGAGTGCTGATTCAAATCCTGCCATGTACCAATGTCCAATTGAATTTTCGAAATTAAGTATATGTACGTTTATCCGACGCTCTTACGGTGAAGGAAAACAACGCCTGCGAAGAGATTCAAAGGTTGTCCGTGAAGTCGGCCAATCCGCACTGGGCCCGCGTGGATGACTAAGACCTATACACTCTTTACGGGCAGACTCTTTTGTGACCCTCGGTGGGGACTTTTAATAATTATGGGCGTTTAAATTGAAAAGTAAACGTGCTGAGTTGTGGCAATTAATCCCTTTGCCATGTTTTATTACTTGGATAGCTTTATTTTCCAAGTCTCGTCAACCCTTAGCTGGACAAAAGTATCCACCATTCTGCGCCAGATATCTCGACTCTCCATTTTTCTATCCAGTCTCCACCAGCGACATTTTACAAATCATTAGGTCAGATGGTATCCCATACTACATTTGCCAATACACTACTACTGCACTACACTGCAGTGTACTTCTTGTTTATTCGAGGTTGTGAGTGTCCATGGGTTACGGTATCACTTAACACTAGTTCAATCGTCTGCTCGTTTACCTATCTATGAAATAAAAAAGGAATGTTTTATATAAGTTAGTGAACAGAGCGGTCAGTTTGCTCACCTGGTCGAGTGATACACCTGACCATGTCGGATCCAGTGTTGAGGAAATAAAGAACTCGCAATGCACTCATTATTTTCTATCAACTCTGCCCTGCGCGTGACACCCGAGACGACCTAATGTTATGTTAGGTAGTGATGTTAGGTCTCTTATATCCTGTAATTTCACTAGCTACAGTGCCCTCATCCCGAAACTCAAAAGTGCAAAATACTCGCATTTTACTGGACGCTATTGGGCACTGCGGTGGTACCTACCTAGACAACGCAGTACCGAGTCTACCACCCAGTATCTCAATTTATCCTAATATTTTGTTTAGAGAACATATTAAGATAGGTCAACGTTCACCGAGAATTCCCACGATGGCAACGTGCAGAAATTGCGATGAATCTGTTTTATTTTTGCTGGAATTTTATATTCAACCTAGACAGGAAGTTATTCGCCAAAAAGACTGAGAGCTCGTGCCGCATACGAAATTGTCTGCTGTTGAGAGTGAATAATTTGTAAATAGGAATGTGGCCGAGTAATGTATTCTTTATAAGCGCTGATGTTACATATTACTCCATTTTTCATATTTTTCAGAAAAGGAACCTAAACCCAATGTACCAAAAGCTGTGATTGTTAAAAAGTTGCTAAAGTCGTTTTGAGACATATTTGTTTGGATTTGTTGTAATTCTAATAATATTTTAATGATAACACTTAAGTACAAATATTAACTATAACAAAACAACCATTCGGCTCCACATTGCCTTCCAAGGGACCGGGTCACTGTGTATTTCAAAAATCTCATTACATCTATCAACCCGTAAGAGTGACTTAAAATAAAAAATAAGTCAGTATTCGTAAAAGTAAAATCTTCGATTTAATTCTTTTAGATTAGCTTAGTAATAGAGAACTAAAGTTACCGACATAGCCCACCGGATCAGCAAGTTAAAGTGGCGGTGGGCTGGTCACGTATGTCGCAGAACCGATGGCCGTTGGAGCAGACGAGTTCTGGAGTGGAGACCGCGTCTCGGCAAGCGTAGCGTAGGACGCCCTCCGGCCCGATGGACCGACGACTTGCGATAGGTCGCTGGTGGAGGCTGGATGAGAAAAGCGGAGGACCGCGATATTTGGCGCAATATGGGGGAGACATATGTCCAGCAGTGCGATAGGTTTAAGAGAGAGAGAGAGAGAGAGCTTAGTAGCTCATTTTGAGGACTAAAAGGCACTGTATATGATACATAGCGTATAATACTGCAGGGCTCATGATTTTTTAGTTTCTGTTTGAATATTGCTATGACCAAATAGGACCGTAACACACACGTGGGCTTGATGTGGATTCTCTCCATCCAGTTGTTGTAAGAGAAACCCTGAGCTTAGCTTATGTGGATTGGCACCCACCGATTTTAAACTGTGTTCTTAGTCTTAGGGCGGTAGTTATTGATACCAGAGAAGAACAACTGATGTTCAATGGAAAACAGATATTATTGTTCGCTTGCCCATCCTTCATCATGACGTTTTTTTTTGTAAGTGTACAGGACGGTCTGGACGCTCACCTGATGGTAAGTGATACGCCAGACCATGACAGAGCGGCTTTAAAGGAGACCGACAACTGAAAGACAGTTATTATCCTCCATCAATGCCGCACTGCGCCCGTTACCCGAGTGAACAGATGTTAGATGTCTTATACCCGGTAATTTCACTAGCTACAATGCCCTCATCCCGAAACACAAAAGTGCATAACACAACTGTTTCTAGACGACTCAGTATCGAGTCTACCACCTAGTATAGTCTATGATGTATACGGTACTTAAAATTGCATTAGTAACTAACCGCTGAAAATCGATACCTAACCATCCATGTCCATATGTTTGCGTTTATACTACGCGTGCCAAGATCCGGTGTCCAGAATTCAACTGTTTAACCGCCTCAGTTCAGCTAAAAGTTTTTACCGAGCAATCAATTGTCCAGACTTGTTCAATGACAAAATAACTTTGAAATTTTCCATTACATGATGAACCAAAAGGCTATTTTTAATCAAAGAAAATGTAACTTTAAGAGAAACATAACGTGATTTCAAGTTCTTCTGAAGTCTTGTATATAACTTTTAATTGGATCGCTGTAGTAAATTTCGGTTTCTGACAATGAGTCTAGACTTTCTTAGATAGATGTTTTTAAAGCAGTAAGTTGGAACTAGGTTTCGTACATAGAAAAGAAACAAACATTAGTATACAAACTTCATGTTTATGAATATAAGTTTGCACTTTGCACAAATTTAGCCCGATCGAACTTTTTAACCATTGGGTCCAATTAGAAGGTATTTTGAAATATTATGTTTACGAATCGCCACTTATTATTTTTTCGTCAATAATTGTTTTGTGACACCCTATGCAAAAATAACGGGTCGCTATAAAATCGATCTTTTGGTCTTTATGAGTTTTTGTTTGCGGCATAGTAGCTCCTGAAGGGATGCACCGAAATTACTATTTTCTCTTTCATTTGAAAGGTAAATTTGGTCTATTAAGAAAGTTCAAAATTGCCGCTACCAGAAAATTAACTTATGTTTTTCACCACTGCCAATGGATACAGGCAACTTCAATGATACAACGAGTAACACACCTGTAGACTTTAAAAGAAGAGGTTAAAACAGAAGTTGTCTGTTTTTACCGTTTCTTTTGATCTTCTAATAACTTCACAACCTTCCATTCTGCCCGATACATTCGCGTCAAATCGTAACTCTTCTATATTTGAAATCGGGGCACAACTACGAAAAAAACCCTACGTAATGAGGCTGAGCCATTTTTTTATGGAACAGGAGGCAAACGAGGATACGATCCACCTGATAGTAAATGACACCGCCGCCCATAAACGTTTGCAAGACTTCAGATTCCAGAAATACGTTGCCGGCCCTTTATATGTGTGCCATATAAATATGTCCAATTATAATATAACATTACAATACTTGTAATCGAGTTTCCTTGCGTATAGTAAGATTCATGTAAGATGGCCACAAATGGCGGTGTTCTACGCAAGATTCATATTATTTTAATGGCAGCCAAATAAAAGAATCTTCTAATATTTAAAAACGGTATTAAAAATAAAGCATAATTGAAAGTTACCATTTTATGTCAGAAAGTGTACACGATGGTCAGGACGCTTTTATTTCACGGAACGGTATGGCACTGTGGTGGTATCTGCCTAGACGACTCAATACCAAGTCTATAACCTAATAAACCTAAAAATGTCTTCTGCGCAGTGGTTATCACTATTACCAGCTCATTATATGTCCCCGCCGAGGGTCGTGCCTACCCGTATAAGGGTGTATAGGCCTTAGTCGTCCACGCGGGCACAGTGTAGATTGGTCGACTTCACGCACTACCTTCGAATCTCTTCGCTGGCGTGCGCGAGTTTCCTCGCGAAGTTTTCTTTTACCGTAAGTGCGCAGTGGTCATTTTCCGCGAATGGTACTATACGTCATCATCAAAGGTTTTCCAGGCCGTACCGTGATAAGCATCGGAAGGGTTCCGCGGCAAACGAGAGTTTCATGACGCGCGTAATTACGGCAGCGCCGTCGGTTACGCTTTTTACGCGTTTATACGTGTTAAGGACCAATAACGGCGCTATTACGCTTTTATTGCTTTTAAGATTATGCGATTTGGCGCACTTTAAGCGCGATTAGTTTGCGCGCCGTAATTCGGTGGCTTTGGAGATGACTCACTGAAATATAAATTTGGATAAGGCTAACTGAAATTCAATAAATCAGTTAATGTACTAATGTCTACTATTTTGATATATTTTACTATAAAATTCTGTAACAGTCCATCAAGGCTTACGGCTTACTTAATTTCCAAGCTTGGATAGTTTGAATATGGCGATATCTATGAAAGGTTATGTGTAATGGCGGGAACTGTAAACCGTTCGTTGCTGTTTCGTCACTAAGCCGCCTCCTCCGGAGAAGAGAAGGGGACTTCTTTAATGTCTTCACCAACTAGCTTTCACCTTGCAGATACTCTGCGCGCTTTCGAAAAACTCTTAGTAAAACGTCATTTCAAAGGGCTTTTTTAACATAAAAAGTAATGTTTATACAAATTACTAAATACTATTGGATCTTACGCCTTTAATGTGACTAAAATTATTTCTAAATTCATTTAGCTCAAAAACACAAAGGCATACATTATAATTCCCTTTGTATATGAAGTACCATTAAAATTTTTGTACTTAAAAAGGCTCATATTTTTACTGTATAAAAGCTCTTGTTTTTACAGCAAACCCGTGTTAATTTTCTGGTTAATTTGTAATTACCTACACATATGATCATAATAATGTAAATTGCCGTAAAAATGTGTATGTATTAAAATACAGTTCAACGCTAGAAAAACGAATTTGACATATTGGATCCCGAAAATCCAGACATATTGTGTCTATGAAAATCTATTAAAGGCTCCTTAAGGCACCATTGACGGGCAAAGACTTAAAATAAAATTTAATGTGAATTATTTGAAAGTTAAATTAAACATAAATAAACATTAGTTAAATAAACAAATCAATATTTTCTATCACATTTCATGTAATGAGGTGAGCTTGCTACGTATTGCGCCTGCCACGATGTCGCGTGCTAGGCTTAGCGTAGTGGACTTCTGATTGAGGGGATTTACAGCTGTCGATCAAAGTATTGCACCGAAAAAAGTCAAAGTAATATGATATTTGATAGTATCCCTGTGTTTTTATTTTTCTTAATTGAATATGGTGCATTTAGTTTCAATTTCTGCTGAGTTGATAGTCAATTTTAGAGAGAGACAAAGGAGCGCCGCTGTGTCGACGACCCATCTGGAGTAATGTTTGAGGAGTATGCTATTACACCAAGGGGATGCTAGAGGATCGAACCCCGGCCGGACACAAATGTGTGTGCATGAAAATATTTGTTTGTATTATTCTGGATGTTGTTCTATTTTTTGTACTTATGTATTTAAAAAAAATTGTATATAAATAGTTTACTACAAGGACTTATTGAATCATGAAGTCCTAGAATGAGTCCTAGATAATGCTGTAAGTATTATTATTTATTACACCACGTGGGTCATCTAAGACGACTTGAACTTACTCATTTCTTTTTCAAAACGAGTGCATTAACTTTACACACGATTTCCTTGAACCTTCTCATGTCGTAAGGTGTAAACGCCCATTCGCAATTTCCATGCGATTGCAGCGTGGCTCGCGTCGTTTTTTTGGCCTCCGGAATCAGTGTGGAGCCCGCGCGACTCTATTCCTGCGCAGTAATCTTTATTCAAAGAGTCGAATGCACTTTTTGACTACGCTCCCCACTGGGAATGCATCGATGTGTCATGTAGTATTGCGGTGTATCGGCGGAGTTACGACTTGGTTTGCAGAGTTTATCACGAATTTGTGGCTTCTATTTTGTTGCTCAATTTTGTCAGATTTGGTATAATGGGTGTTTTATCTCTCTTCAACTTATCGGAGTCCACTGTTGGATATAGGTCTCATACATTTTGCGCCAGATATCCAAGTCCTCCGCTTTTCAAATCCAGCCTTCACGAGAGACCTTTCGCAAGTCGTCAGTCCATCGCGCCGGAGGGCGTCCTTCGCTACGCTTGCCGAGACGCGGTCTCCACTCCAGAACTCGTCTGCTCCAACGGCCTTCGTTCTGCAACATACCACTTTAATGAAAAAAGGTTATTATGTTCGAACATTTGTTCGAACCAGACATACAAAGGACCATATATGCTCAAAACTCGGTTATACATCGTCTTCAGAAAACATACAACAATAAATTTACATCAACTGATGTATTTTGTTCATCTCTGCAATCATACAAAGATGGAATTGGCTTAATCATGGCCGATTCCAAACAATAACATTTCATTCATACATTCTTCATCATCATTGGATAACATATGTAAAATCCGTTATTAGCTGTAAGTTTATAATTTTGTTTTTGTTAATTACACTTACAAGAGCTGTGGATTTTGAATAAATATAAAATAAAATGTTCTGAGACATACGTGACCAGCTCATGGGTGTTTTCACTAGTGTTTTTATATCGTGACGGTACTAATTTAGTTGATTGCTTGTTGCAGTGTATCAGCAAAGCTAAATTTAATTATTATTTGGTAAACAAAGACTTTTGAATGTAAGTATGGCTATTTTGTCATGAAATTTAGCATTTTATGTGCCTCCTTTCAATCCCGTACAGTCCTTTTATTAGTATGTATACCTGATTGCATAGGTTTGGGAAAATTCTTTGTATTTGCAAAGATGTCAATGATCATTTGTTTGCTTTGTATGTATAAGTAGGTCAATAAAATCAAATTGTAGAATAAAAATAATCCCATCATCATCATTACAACCTAGAAAGTCCACTGCTGAACGAAGGCCTCCCCTAATGATTTCCACGCGGACCGATCCCTTGCAGTTGACATCCATCTGCTACCTGCCACCTTAACCAGATCATCAGACCATCTGGTTGGGTCCATATTTGACCATCAAAATAATCCCATAATACAAACGATTGTTTTATTTTAGAACTTTAACGAACTTAGGCTCACATAATGTCAAAGGAAAAGGTTATGTCGCCTTAATGAAATTCGAAGGTGGATTTTCACTTCGAACTTTTTGCAAAAGGCCTTATAGCAGTTCATTAATGATAATAGGCGACAATTACGCCTAGTGCGCTTCTTGAAATAGTCTTTAACTCTAGGAAGTACCAATCGAGGACTAGCGGAGTTGGTTGGATACGCATATATGCGATTGCATTTACTAGAAAGGTGAAGATATCTCATTTACTGAAGTGTTGCTGAGACAGCAAAACAATTAACCTGAGCAAAAATGAGGTTGTCTTATATTTTCTTTTTCACCATTACAAAAAAGGAAACATGTGCGTGTAGTACCTTATTACGCCGCCAGAGTGAGCCATTAGTGGGATCACGCGATGTACTTACACGAATCAGGCCGAGGAATTGATAAATCCTATGATTTTCTACGAAAATGTATTATGTTTTGATAGAATATTATATTGAAATTTCTGTACAAAGAATAGAAAGATAGAGCTCGTAATATTATCTCTAGATATTTTAAATGAAATTTATCGAAGACATCGTAGACAAATGGTCTACACATTAGATATAATTTTTATACGACAAACTACTTTCAAACCAAGATTTTTATCGCATATTTTTTGCCCAATCCCACGTAGGCTGAGATTTACGTGGGTTGGATGCTGTGGAGTTATTGGGGGACTATTTAGCGTGTAAGAGCGTCGATGGCTCAATGGTGTGGACTTCCCTCCTACCAGGAGGGCTGAGGTTCAAATCCCGACACGTACAATGTGTTTTCGAATTTTCGAAAAATATATGTACGTTATCCGACACTTTACGGTGAAGAAAACATCGTGAGAAAACCTGCGCACGCCTGCGAAAGATTCAAAGGTTGTGCGTGAAGTCGGCCAACCCCCTCCCGCTGGCGACTAAGGCCTAATCACCCTATACGGGTAGGTGGGGACGTTTAATGAGCTGATGATGATGATGTTTAGTAGTGGACATCATGGGGCTGATATGATGATGATGATGAATCTTCACCCTCCGTTTTGAAAAGCGTGTGCGTTGCAATTTTGTAACAAAATAGTATATCAAATAATTTAGAAAAATTGCGTTCATACATAATTAATTATCATGATTAACTTATTACATGCGATGTATTTGAGGTGTAGATTTAAAAATGTTCTTTCTTAATAAATGCATTATTTTATATTCAATCAAAGAACAAATCAATAATAATAAACTTTTATTGCACATAAAACACATAACAAGTGAAAACAAAGACAGAACAAAAAGTGTACAAACAAGATGGTCTTATTGCTAAAGAGCGAATTCTTCCAGATAGAATTTAAAGTGGAAAAGTTTAAAAATCGCCTACAAATGCTGTATACAAGGAAAACCATCCAAGTAACAATTCGTCCGAGCCATCATCGCGTCATTGCGCCGTACGTGCGCCGTCCGGCGTCCGGTAATTTGTCCGGGGATTACGCGATTTGTCCGCCGCGCCGTAATGCCGTGTGGCAACACTTCCACACAAATTGTTTCGTCAAAACAAATCCCGGTGTATAAATTTTGCCGGCGGAAACGGGGCTAAGCAGGAAATTTGCAACGGACTCGTGATACAAGCTGTTTTAACGTTGAACGCTTTGCGGTGAGATTTTATCATATATAATGAGGAGATTAAAAACTTGTTTTTTTTATGAGAAAAACCAAGCTGCTTTAAATTTTCTTTTCAAATCTCGTAAAAACAAAATTCTTGATGTTACAATCTTGAATATGAAAAAAATACACAACATCATCCCGGAGTTTCATTAGAGGGCTTTTCAACAGGCCAAACCACTAAGCGCTTTTTTTTTCAAAGCATCAAAACTCATATTTTTAGTTTAGTATTTAAATCGTTTTTTATTATATTTTTGTATATTTCTTGACGTTCATAAGTGCTTTTTGTAAGCCTAATTTGAAATAAATGTTTTTGACTTTGACTTTCGATTTAAACGAGCAAAATTTCTAATCAATGCGCACAAAAAAAGGCTTACCTACACAGCAGAGACATGAAAATCGCGGATTGGTTTACAAGTTAAAAACTTATCAGTGGAGCGAGTTATTTTGGGTCTCTTAGAGACAAAATCACATGGAAATGGGCGCAGGTGGTGGCTGAATGAAGAGGCAGAGGACCAGGATCATCATTAGCTCATTAAACGTCTCCACCGAGGGGCATGAACCGACCCGCAAAATATGTATAGACCTTAGCCGAATTCATGCACAAACTTTGAGTCTTTTCACAGCTATGCGCAGGTTTCCTCATGATGTTTTTCTTCATCGTAAGAGCGTCGGATAAACGCACATATCATTTCGACAATTCGAACACACATTGGTACGTGGCCGGATTTGAACCTGCACCCTCCAGATCGGAAGGCAACAGGTCACACTAATGATCCACTGACTCTTCAGAGGGCCAGGAGAGGATGAAGACCTGGATATCTGGTATAAAATGTAGAAGCTCAATGTAGAGCAGGGGACTACTATAGGTTAAAAGGGCAAAAGAAACAGCGCCCAATTTTTGAGGTATACAAGAATTTAGGTGTCACATAATCGTACAAGACTCGTTGAGTATAAATGTGAATGTTTCATTATTTTCTTTTCAGGAGATGTTTACGCATAAATATCGCTGCGCTCGCTGGCGGCGTAATTTACAACGAACCGAGCCTTTAGAGGCTTCGGTCTTAACAGTAGCGAAGCGTTTAGGTCTGAAAATAAGAAAATACCATTAAATTACTTAGGAAATAACTGTTCTTTGAAGTAATGACTAGCGTGGTATGGAAAGCAACTAATTTGTTAGTCGTTCCTCGAATTGGTGATCGAAATGTTCAAAAAAGGGCATCCATATTTTGTAAGGCACTTTAATCCGATCAATCAAAGTGCAATCACTTTGGGAATTCGTTATGGGCTACGATCTTCCCATTTGCACCTCTGTGTATTGTGATGAAGGCACTGTAGCTAGTTTAATTACCGGGTATAACGGATCTATCTCACAAGTAATGCATCATCATCTTGCTATCTCACAAGTAATGCATTGGTTTACAGTTAATAATTTATTGCTAACACTTAAAAAAACTAATTGTATAAAATTCTCATTACCTAATGTGAGGCAGGTCATCACCAGTATTAATTTGAATGACGAATGCTTAAAATTGTTGATAGTACAGTATTTCTAGGAATTACTATAGATTCAAAACTCCAGTGGGGACCTCATATTGAAGCTTTGGCAGGTAGACTTAGCTCAGCAGCGTATGCAGTTAGGAAAATAAGGCTCTTAACCGATATTGATACAGCAAGATTGGTTTATTTTAGTTATTTTCATAGTATAATGTCATATGGTCTTCTGTTGTGGGGCTCAGCTGCTGATATTAACACTATATTTGTACTTCAAAAAAGAGCCATCCGAGCCATTTATAACCTTAGACCACGTGATTCACTTCGGGAAGTATTTAAAAAAATCGATATTTTAACAGTAGCGTCCAATACATTTACCATAATCTAGTTTATGTCCACAAAAATCTTCATTGTTTGAAAAAAATTGTGACGTACATAACTTTAATACTAGCAAAAACAAACTTGCTGTCCCAAATCTTAGACTAAGTAAAGTAGGAAAATCATTTGTTGGAAGAGGCATAACATTATTTAATAAAATACCACAAAATCTTGCCGAATTGCCTTTTCACCAGTTTAAATTAAAGATTAAAAAAACCCTCATGAAAAAAGGTTACTATACAATAGAAGAATATTTATCGGATAAAGATGTGTGGTCTTGCACTTAGTGTTCCAGTTACAAAATCTTTGTAATAAATTATTGTAAAGCTATTTGTAGGTAAATGACAAAACTGTAACCACTGATATAAAAGATTAAAAGAGTAACTCGAGTTTCTTGCCGGCTCTTCTCGAAGATCCTACTTATTCCGAACCGGTAGTAGAGTCACAAAAAATATGATAATAATAACAATTGACGATTCAAAAGTATCTGTAACAGATTTATTTGAATAAAGATTTTTTTTCTTTCTTTCTTTGTTTTTTCTTTCTTTAACATCTGTTTTCTCGGGTAATTAGGCGCAGTGCGGCATTGATGAAGAATAATAACTGTCTGTCAGTTGGCGATCTCCTAATTACATTGTCCCTGAACATTCTGAATTTAAATATTATTTTATTTCTGTTTGATTGTGTAACACTTTCTTCCTTGATTATACATTTCAAGCATTATTTTAAAAGACGCAGTTATACTTTCCGTACCATATAAGATTCATAAAAGCATAAAATTGTCGCCGCTGCTACCAAGGCCCCGGCTCATCTCACGGCGAGTTAAAACGTTGCCAAGATATTTTCGCGATGTTTGGACAAAAATCGTCTTGTTTTTCTGGTTGTGTAATATATTGACGTTAATGTTTGCCGGTACAAAAAGTCGTTGCAAAATACATTGAATTATTCCGTGATGAAACAATTTTGGACATCAATTACGTTGCGTAAATTATATGAGACCTATATCTGTTGTATTGGTGTCGGGCGCAGTGCCGCATTGACGGAGAATAATAACTGTGTATCAGTTGTTGGTCTCCTTCAATGCCGTTCTGTCATGTTCAACGTATCACTTACCATCAGGTGGGCGTCTGACTGTCCTGTACATTTCAACATAAATAAAAATTACTTTGTATTTTACTTCATTAAAACATTTTAACTGCATCCGACTGGCACAGCGAGCTACTCCGATTTTTCCTAGTTTGGTTAATACTGATCGAAAATAAAGATGACGTGCTTCGGAGGGCACGTTAAACCGTCGGTCCCGTCTTCAACTTCGGATGAAAGCCGTTAACACCCAGCAACCCACATTGGGCCCACGTTTTGGTAACGGCCCAATCTCTCATAGAGATTCTGTGCGGGAATGCCTGTACCTTGCAGTGGGCTGCTGATGATGATGAATAAAATAACTCTTCAAATTATCGCCGTCCACTGTTTTTTATGTTACGAAGAGAGCAGGACGATTCGGACGCTTACCTGATTGGTAAGTGATACGCCTGACCATGACACAGCGGCATTGGATGAGACCAATACCTAAAAGATAATTGTTATCTCCATCAATGCCGCACGGCACCCATCACCCGATACAACAGATGTTAGGTCTTTTATACCTTGTAATTTCAAAAGCAAATTATCTTTAGAAATAATTTGCTTTAGCGAAGATTCTGTAAACCGACAAATGGATGAAATATGTAAAGTTTTTTATATATTTAATAATCATAACATTTAATTGAAATGGTGAAATATTTTTGTAAACGTAATTATGTCGAGTTCTGTAATTAAAAATGTGTTTTTAATCTTTTAAAGATTTTCGCACACGCCTTGTTAGACGCTTTTGTTTTATTTTCCTGTTTTGTTTACTTTGGAAGTAATTACGAAATTTAAAATACTTTTGTCCCTGTAAATCAACTTTTTACTAGCTATAATGCCTTCATCCCTAGACACAGAAGTGAAAAATACTCCTATTTTACGGGACGATATTTGGCACTGAGTGGCACTCCTATTTTACGGGACGATATTTCACGATGTTCCTACTAGGATGTTGGATGCTGATATTTTCACATCCGCGGATTCGAATGCGGAGTTTTGAAGACTGACATCCGCGGATGCGGAGTTTTGAAGGCTGACATCCACGCATGCGAATGTTTAAGATATTATTTAAATAAAATCTTTTAATGAAGATTTAAAACAATGATAACTTAATTATTTCTATTTTTATTGTAATCAAATCAACATAAGTACTTATTTTTATATTAAACACCTTCTGTCGCTCCTAATAACTACTACTACTAATCGCTCCCATTGGTCATTGCCACGTGCGACCGGCTTGCGGCAATCGCCGAGCTCGTCCAATTTCTTTCTTGTCGCTACTTGCATGAGATTCACATCCGCATGAACATCCGCACTGATTAATGCGGATGCGGATGCAGATGTCCAAATCTATGGGAAGTTCCGCATTTGCGGATGCGGATGCGAATGTTCGCAACAACCCTAGTTCCTACATAGAAACCTCAGTATCAAAATGGATTTCTGTGGGTTTTTAAATGTTTTATTGATATTTGTAAGTCTAATTTAAATGAAAGGATTTTAACTTTGATTTGACTCAGTACCGAGTCTACAACCTAGTAAAATTTCAGCATTAAAACGTTGCCAAGATAATTTCACATTGTACCGAACAATAAAAGCTACATTATGATGCTTTGCTCATAACTCAATAGTTCGCGTCCCCGAAGTGTGCCGACCTCCCGACTCCCGCTATCTTTGTATTTTGTCCAACTTGTAATAAATGACGTCGTAAGATCATTTATCAGCTGGCCTCCGCAACTGTACAAGGAATTATTAATGAGTTCTTGTTAAAATATTGTGAAGTAGGTTATAGCACGCTTGAAATTTTGTCAAGCAAATTGTGATGGGTGTGTTTAGTTCGCGCACTGTTTCTTATGAAATGCGAGCTTTCTATTTCAAAATATGATATTCAAATATCTGACGATATTACTCAATTACGTAAAACAGGGACAATTCTTTTGTTGATGAAGTTTTTATAAGACACTATTGAATCCTAAATTAAAAAAAAAATTAAACTTTAAAACTTAAAGCCGCTATGGTGATGAAAAGAGATTGTTATAAAACTTTCATTATACGAGACAAAGTAACAATATGTGGTATGTTAGAATAGGTTAGAAGGACTTATGGTAAAATAATCGTGACATAATTTTATGACAGATCTAAAGTTGATAAACTGTAAAAGTTGTAGCCAGAAATCGTAATTTGTGTTATTTTTCACGGTAAAAGTATATGTAAATCTTTAGACGAATAAGGGTATGAAAGTAATAAAGAAGATACACTCATTTATGGATTTATTTTATTAGGATACCATGAAAAATAGAGTAACAACACTTGCAGTATTCTGTGGGGCAGCTGAATTAATAAACCGGAACAAAATTTGTGGGTAAAAGAGATAGCACCAACATCAACTCAAAGATCGATAAAGGCAATCAATTTATTTATTAGCGAAACTTTCCAACACACACATAAAGAGCAAAGCATTGTATAATATTAAGCTTGTTAAAGTTGAAGAGCTCCTCTGAACTTGAGGCGATTACACGAAGCGCAAACATACTCGCGAAACAAGTGTCCGTTTATACACGGACATTTTGTGAACGCGAGTTGTTGAGGAATTTTTGTCAAAATAATAAAATTGAAATCGCTGATGTTAAAATTTTTCTGGCGGGTGTAATATTCATATTTATAATGTATAATAGTATAAAATTAATAAATATCCTCTTAATTTTACACTGATACAGCATCATCTAGCCCCAAGTTAAGCGTGAAGCTGTATATGGGTACTAAACAACGATCAACATACTTTTAAACTTCTACGAGTATTTAACTTTTAAATTTTTGTTCTCTCTCTTCAACCTATTGCAGTCCACTGCTGGACATGGGTCTCCCCCATTTTGCGCCAGACATCCCGTCCTCGCCTTTCTCATCCAGCTTCCACCAGCGACCTTTCGCAAGTCGTCGGTCATCGGGCCGGAGGCGTCCTACTACGATTGCCAAGACGCGGTCTCCACTCCAAACTCGTCTGCTCCAACGGCCATCGGTTCTACGACATACGTGACCAGTCCACTCCACTTCAACTTACTTCAAAATCAAATTTTTGTTCATTAGTACATATGCCTATATTATATTTGGAAGAGAGATAAAAATTTCAAGTTTCTGTGTTCCATAATGCTTAATGTTTCATATCCCGTTGCGATCTGGTGATGTGATTTTACACTAAGATGGCACAGAAATTAGAAATTTCGCCGCAAGACCAAATATGACTGTCTGTAATCGGACCATACCTTTGCCCGCCATAGACGCCTTAAAGCGTCACAAACAATAGATTTCTAACTGTGTATTGATTCCTGGTCGGAAGTATTTAAACTTACTTCATCGTGAGCTTCACAGGCATAAAATATTCTTGAAAGGATACTTTTACCGGTAAAAGCATTGTAAATTTATTATCAATGTGAATAATGATCATTCTAAAAATGTTTTAATGTGATTAGTAAATAAGTCATCCGTAGTGAGCCTAATGCAAAACTTGCTTCGTTACTTGTAATTTGCTTGCTTTCGGCTCGGCAGTGCTTCAAATTGCATCTTTCACAAGAACTTAAAATACGTAGTTCCTCACTCAGCGCCGAAAAAGTTTGCATTTGCTTCAAGTCGTTCCAAGTCGACGATATTGCTCCTCGAGTTGTGAAGTAATAAACTGCAAAGACATCTTTGATGTCTTGACTGAAAAAAGCAAGAAAGCAATAAGTTTTCACAGCAAAATGTGCATTTTAATGACTATTGGATGTGTTATTGACGACCCATTTGGTTTAATGGCCGACACGTCGGCTACTACACCAAGGGATCCGGGTTCGATCCCAAGGCAGTATCAACATGTGTGTGCATGAACATGTCTGTTTGTATAGTCTGGGTGTTTTTATGAAAAAAAATATGTTTATAAGTAAGTCTACCTACAAGCTCCTCACTTAATATGGGGCTAGATGGCGCTGTGTGAATTTCAGTGAATATTTATTTATTATTTTATTATTTCTTTTACCAGAGTTTTTCAAGGGTAGGAGAGCCATGCTTCGCCTCGAATGGGCCGGTTTAAATGATGTGATACTACGGTCTCACAGAAAACCGTGGACCCGTTCTCTTTTTTCCATTTCCCTGTGTCTTTTTAAAAGTTGGCATTTATTGCTGCTTTGGAGTTGAGAGTATCTATGTGTGCGATAGGCTATGGTGAAATCTGACTTTTAATCAAACTCGTAAAGGTACGGACATTGTACACATTTATATATTCAGATAATCGGAATCGGAAGTCTTCACACACATATAAGCCACCAACGTTCACACCCCGCCACGTACCAAAGTCTTTGAAATTTATAAGTATGTTAATCCGATGCTCTTACTAAGGCAAACATCGTGAGGAAACCTGCGCGCGCCTGCGAAGAGATTCAAAGGTTGTGCGTGAAGTCGGCCAATCCGCAATGGGCCTGCGTGGAGTACTAAGGCCTATACACGCTTTACGGGTATAAAATTAAGCTGATGATGATATATTCAGCATTATGGTGGTATTCTCTTCTCTCTCTTTAATATTTCGCAGTCCGCAGCTGGAGATATTCCGGTCTTCCGCTTTTCTCATCCAGCCGCCATCGGCTGTCTTTAGTCTTCAGTCCATCAGGCTTATAATTGTATTTTAATATGCCATTTAGTGATCAACAAAGCTATGTCGTCGTCGTGTAGGTTAGGTAAGCATAAAAGAAAACTGCGTATTCAGGATATTATTAAAGTTATGATAAATTCTACGTCACATCAAGTTAAAAATTCCTCACTAGTCATTTCACTGCAACTTTATTTAGCCATCACGGCGCACTCGGCTCTGCATAAAACATATGAAATGTTCAATAAACGATTTATTTCTGCGAAGAAAATGAAGTGACTTCCCGCAGTTTCATAAGGCAGCGAAGTTTAAATCAGTCAGTTCGCGAAAACAGGAAAGCCCGCGTTTGTGAAAAATGAGAAATATTAGAATAATCTCGAGGCGGCGAGTATCGCTCATTCTTTACCGGCGCCAATGAGTATAGTATACGTTATATCAGTATGTCTTTGTTATTCAATTTCAATTATTTAATAATTCATAAACATGGGTAACACAGGGTTGGTAAATAATGATAGGAACTTCCATGGTTCGCCATAGGCATTTGAACCAATACACTAAATATTTTTTGAAAATTAATTACATAAAATGAAGTCATCAAAATTAATTCTATTATGACAATAATTTTATTATAAGCACCATAAACAATTAAACACTAATAAATATTATAACTTAATTTTCAAATTTTATTAAAATTGGTAATAAAATGTCGTAATCCAAGTAAAATAAAAAATCGTTACATTCGTTAAAAGTATGAAAATAGAAATGTTAAATCCAGTTTACCTGTGAAGGTAAATCGTTTAGTACATAAAATTTCCCATTTTCATTCTCCAGGTGTAATAAGCGCTGCAGAAAGGACTGTGAGACTAAGCAAACATCAAAACGCACAAGTTTATTGTAAAATCCTGATAAATACTCTTTTAATAAGTGATATCGTTGCTTAGGTTTCTTTGTTTTCTCGTTTATTTGTAATTAATAATATAATTGAATGGTGTGTATTTCAAAATACATCACGATGGATATAATTATGTTCAATAAAAAAAGTAAAAAAAGGTTCAAAAAGGTTCTTGTGCGTGAAGCGGCCTATACACGCTGGGTCCGTGTAGACGATTAAGGCCTATACACCCACGTACGGGTAGGCTCGGGCCCCTCGGTGGATACGTTTAACAAGTTGAGGTTAATGAATAAAAAATTTTTGATTGTGAAGGGACATTTTTGTTTTAAGATTGATAAAAATATATTTTCTACTTGTATCTTATCCACTGTGGCTTTGCTCCAAATTTACCGTTCTCTGTTCCAGAGAGCGCGCGGGGGCGGGGAGCGGGGGGTTCACATTTAGCCTAATGTCACAGTTGCGCCAAATTGAAAATAAACATATCCCTCCTTTTCCTCCTTTGACGGGATTAAATAAATTCAGGGAAGTTTGCGAGACTCCCGTATATCTCTTACAGGAAAATCCCAAATGCGCTTACATTATTAGATACGAGACGAAATAATTTCATTACAAGCCATTGCTCTCGCGCTAAGCACCGGGCTCGGGAAGTGACTTTAGGTTTTCATAATGTGGTTATGTTATTTTCAATACTTGACGGTTAATTTTTGATGCGATGAGTTTCAAAGAGAAGTAAATACAAATAAGTTGATCATAATGGCAGCCTAATATGTCCACTGCTGAACAAAAGCCTTTCCTAATGACGCACTACGCACTCCGTTCCTGTGTGGTATGACTTTGTTTAGATTTAATTGCTTTTTAGAGATAAACAGGCGGCTCTATTAAGTCGAGACTTGGCTAGTTTTTCAGAATATTTTTATGGGATATGAAACTCACATTTTAATGTTTATTGTTTTATAGAGTCTTAACGATAGACTCAAATAGAATATTTTACTGGATAACACAATTGTAAAAAATTGGAGCGTCGGTGGCTCAATGGTGTGGACTGTCGCCTTCCTACCGGGAGGGCTGAGGTTCAAATCCCGACACGTACCAATTTGTTTTCGAATTTTCGAAAATATATGTACGTTATCCAATGCTCTTACGGTGAAGGAAAACATCGTGAGGAAACCTTCATGCACGCCTGCGAAGAAATTCAAAGGTTGTGCGTGAAGTCGTCCAATCCGCACTGGGCCCGCGTGGACGACTATGGCCTAATCACCCTATACGGGTAGGCTCGTGCCCCTCGGTGGGGACGTTTAATGAGCTGATGATGATGATGACAATTGTAAAATATATTTCTTTCTTTCTTTCTAATGTGTTTTTTAGGATAATATGATAAAGTTCAGCAATTTTATAAATAATCTACTTAATGATAAGTGCCAATGCGTATAATACAAAAGTACTCAGTAGAATTTATTGCATTTTTGATAAACTAAGTACTGACTTGAGTCATCTAGGATGGTACTACCGCAATGCCAGATATCGACCCGTGAAATGAGAGTGTAATGCACTTTTGTGTTGCGGGATGAGGATCCTGTAATCAGTGAAATTACCGGGAACAATAAACAATGACAACTGGCGTCTCGGGTGACGGGCGCAGTGCCGCATTGATGGAAAATAGTTACTTCTTATTTGACCTTCTCCGATACTGAACTGTTATGGTAAGGCGTATCACTTACCGTCATGTGAGCGTACTGGCCGTCCTGTTAACAAAACCTTCAGACCTTAAAATATATCATATTTACTCTTAGATAAACGTTAAAGTAACTAAATGCACAATCTCACTCAAAAAGTGTCCGCGGCAAAATTTTGCCCATCTTGCTCCCACCCATGTTGCTCGCTACATGTCAAACATAGTAGTATGCTCGTGCTTTTGATTTTGTACCCGTTTAATGACGCATCATCATCAGCTTATTAAACGTCCCCACCGAGGGGCACGAGCCTACCCGTATAAGGTTATTAGTCTTAGTCGTCCACGCGGGCCCAGTGCGGTTTGGCCGACTTCACGCACAACCTTTGAATCTCTTCGCAGGCGTGCGCAGGTTTCCACACGATGTTTTCCTTCACCGTAAGAGCGCCGGATTAACGTACATATAATTTAGAAAATTGGTACGCGCTGAGATTTGAACCTCAGCTCTCCCGGTAGGAGGGCGACAGTCCACACCATTGAGCCACCGACGCTCAATTACACTTTAATGACGCGTTAATTAACAATTTTTATAATTAATTTTATATCATGAATTTATTCATTAGAATTTTCATAAGGTTTGCTATAAACCAACTGTAACAAATGTTTTTCAACGACACATTCGTTCAAACGGCTCGAACATTTTTTGGTTGAAATTTCTTCGTGATTATACCTAGTTAGTGTATTGTTTAAAGTATTTACTTCATGGTGGCCCAAAAGTTTACTCATTGCTCCACCTGGAATTTACGAAGCCCATTTCTATGTATAAAATAAAGTTAGCATTACAGTATGTAATAACTCTTCAAAGTGAGAACAGGTTCAATAAACGAAGTGAATGTCAGCAGTGTCCACAAACACTCCGCTTTCAATTCCCGAACGAGTCGGTACAAGCCACAAGTTTTTAGGGATCCGTAGCCACACACGAATAAACGGAAACCTCTTAGATTCGTCATCTCTGTTTGTCCGTTTGTATGTCACAGCCACTTAGAAAGTATGACAATTATAGGTACTGTTGAAACTTTGTAGGTAGGAAACTTTGTATTTTGTGACCCGCATCTTGGGGCACGGTAGTGTCCCCGTCAAGATGAGCTAAGTGTAGCATTAAAGCACTACCTTCATTATCTCGAAGTGTCTCGACGTTTTATTGAACTCTCATTAATACGATAATGTTCACTAGAACCTTGAAAAAAATAAAGATTTGGTTTATTATATATTATAAAATTATGAAATTCATAGAACCTTAAGTGTGTATGGGGTACCATGAAATCTGTAGCCCTGGATTCCACACTAGGATTCCCTGTGTCTTAGAGACCAGTGTCTTCATGTGTGTTGGTTTTTGTTGAAAGCTTACTTATTTTATTCTCTATGTGTGTGTGTGATTGTGTGTGTTTAAGCGTTTGTGAGTGTGTGTGTGTGTTTAAGTGTTTGTGATGGCTTCTGTTATGGTTTTTAATAAGTAAAAAAGTATTTTAAAAATTGACAAATGAGTAAAAACTTTAAGTGACTTAATTACGAAAAGTTGGGCACCCATAGATTAACCTTTAATTGGCTTTGTTCACAATATCTCAAAATATCAAATCAAAATTATTTTATAAATTATTTCATGTAATATTATATTACGTTACTTGCTACTTTATGGGCGAGTCAGACTCGCACTTGGCACTTTTTATTTGTGCATTTGCAGTGCGGTGCAATATCATTAGACCGCGAGGTGCAGCCGTCTGCTACATAACTCAGCCAAATGTATTGAAAACATCCTTTAGAAGTGCAACAGTTTCATTTCTGAGGCAACGATGTGACAAACTTTTCATGGCTTCGAGCAAGTCATTTTTATAATGAACGTTGTTTAAAGTTATAACTTGTTATATTCATTATGATTTGTAAGTAAATAATACATGCGATTAGCTTTTTTTTCTTACATGACTTTTGTTTTTTTATGACGGGCATAAATGAGAATGAGACCAGTGTCCTGTGTGAGGCCTGTGGTAGGTTGATAAGATGTGTTTGGACTCGCAAAACTATGTTTTTATGTTAAATGAATTTTAATATGGAACAATACTCTTTTATATGAGACTATTAATTACTAGTACCTACATATAATCAAGAAAATTTTAAACCAACAAAAGAATCAAAGTGCAGTGAGAAAAGAACATCCACAAATAACAACGAACTGCACCATCGAGTTAGTAAAAGCTATCTCGAGCAAACTTCCTCCGATGGATCGAATATTTCAAATATTTTCCATAAAGTCTTTGCCTGTGCGATCAAGGAAGTTGACAAGAACCAACAGCAAATGTATTATAAACAGTTGTTTGGACAGTGGGTGTCGAAGCACACAATACAAAACGCCTCGTGTGCGACAAAGCAGTTGTTTTGTAGATACCAAATACTTCGGCCGTTATTTCGGACACAATGCACAGAAGTTTGAAAGATCCTATTTTCAGGACCACTTGTGTCGATTTCAACTTGGATTGTGAATGCGACTTGGCCCTGAAATGTTGAAAGCGAACTCGACTGCAATCGGCCACAATTTGGGAGGGACGGGAACTAATACTGAATTTGACTGATTTTTAAACTCTAAATGAGTTTTGAAATATATATTTATAGTCACACATATTAGGTTATATAATCAATTAGTTTATTAGGTGGTTCGTGACACTTATCTGGTAAAACTAATTCATATTATTAATGTGCTGAATGAACTGAGTCGTTTGGGTAGCTATGCACTTCTGTTTTACATTGAATCGGGACCATATTTTTCACAAAAGACACTGTAAAAGTCAATGTTTTCTATTATTTGAATGCACAATAAACCTTTTCAGGCTCGTCATATGTTATCAGCTGCAATACATACAATCAACTCTTTCAAAAATCTTATATTAACTCTTGGACAATCCTGAGGTTGTAATGGCAAGGTGTGGTTCGCTTTTGCAACCACAGTGCAAGTAAGCACACTACTCGAAAAAAAAAACTGATAGCTTCAATTCTTTAATTACTGCTTCTTTTGGTTGCAACGAGCGTTTGGTCGTCCCAACATGCCTTCGTAACATTGAACAACTTAATTTATTGTTATAGTTTTGGTTACTTTATCATATATCGCACCCAATATAATTTTCTGCTTGACCCGAAGATAAACTGGTAGATAATGCCTCTAGGCATTAAGTTCGCCTTTGTGCTCTTGTATTATGATGCATAAAGAATAAATAATTAACAATTTCTTCACTAAATAAATGTTTCACAAAAGGCATTGTAATCGACATTGTTGTCTATTATTTAAATCACTACATGGTTTAAAACAAAGTCGCTTTTTCTGTCCCTATATCCCTGTGAAAATTAAATCGTACCTATTTATCAGATTTGCAACTGTGCGAAGCCTGGGCGGGTCGCTAGTCATAAACCTTTTAAGGCTCATAGTATCACCTGAAATATTTTCACAAAAACGAAGTCCCTGGCATACAAGTCTACTCTTACAAAAATTCAGTGACACTTTGATAAAACTGTCGAATAATTCAGAGTTTCCTGCAAGGTGTGGCCTCGCCTTTAACCAAAGTGCAAGCGCGTATCTAGGCGCAGCGGCGCGGAACAGACAGCGGCTCGGGTTGCACAATAAAACGCCGCGGTATCGAGCCGCAAACCGAGATACTCTTGGCGCTTTTACATCATGCGACTTGAGAGTCTTTGAATGTTATAATATATCCTAAATGGCAATTCCGCCTTGATATTACGATTTGCGAGAGATCTATCATACTGCTTAAATTACAATAACCCTGGGTGGTAGACTCGATACTGAGTCGTCTAGGTAGGTACCACCGCAGTGCCAGATATCATCCCGTGAAATAAAAGTGCTACGCACTTTTATTTTGGGATGAAGGCTGTGTAGCTAGCGAAATTACCGGTTATAAGCGACCTAACATATGTTGTCTAGGATTACAGGCAGTGTGGCATTGATGGTCAGGTGTATCACTTACCATCGGATGAGCGTCCTGACCGTCCTGTCCACTTCGTAACATAAAAACAAATAATAAATTTATTAAAATAGGGATTATGATGCAGCACCTAACTCGCTATGTTAGATTTTAACTTGCCATGTTCCACGGTAATTTCACTTTTTGTCTTACCGTTCAAAAAAAATCTATAAAAACAAATAAATACAATTTATTTTTTAAAAGATTTAGTACCATTTATTCATAAATGAGAAATGTGTGTCAATTGATCAGAAAGCTCTATTTATAAATATATTAAGATACTGATAAATATTTGACAGATTAATGACTCGGACCATAACATTTGTGTAAAACACCTTAAGACTATTAGTGAGTAGTGTATATGATATACATAATATATAAGCATACCCTGTGCGTCAGGACAACCCGCAATATCGCCAACATATTAAATTATTCCCACCTATTCGCCCATATTCCTCTACAGATTTGAAACCATAGGCAATCTGCGTCATTATTAAATTTGTCCATTGCTTATTATTTTTGCGATCAGTGTCACTCACTTTGCATACCCAAATCCTAATATTTGTACATGCCACTGTGTGTGACATACGAAGACATGTGCATTAAATAGATTAAACCTACCACAAACACAGGCATACTTGCTGGTGTGAGAAATATAAGAGTCAGTAGGCCATACCAGAAGAAATCTCATAAAGTGAAAGCACATCGGTAAGCAAGAAGTAAAATGTAGAGAAGGTATTTTTGAATCAATAATCGTATCCCTAAAACCAATTTATTGAAACAAATCCTTTAGGGAATATCCGTAATATGATATTCATCTAAATCCGCGACGAAAATTGATGAAACGTTATGTAGGTAATTTTCAAGACTTGACGTAATGTACCGTCGGTGGCTCATCGGTGTGGACTATTACCTTTCAATCTGAAGAATGCAGGTTGGAATTCCGCCACGATCATGTCTTTTCGAATTTTTGAAATTATATGTACGTTTATCCGACGCTCATATTATGGTGAAGGCAAACATTGTTAGGAAACCTGCGCACGCCTACGAAGAAATTAAAAAAACGCTGTATAGTCTGGCCGACTATACAGCGTTTTTTATTTTCTCTCTCTCACTCTCTCTCTCGCACTTTTTTATCTAACTTCTGCTGTTGACTGCAGATGGCCTTTACAGCTTCACCGGGCAATTAGTGAGCGCAGTTGGCTCTCAGCCTTGTGTGAAGAAATTAAGCTGTTTACATATTTGAAATTGCTTACTTACGTCAAACTATAATAAATAATGTAGGAAAATGGACATCAAAATATAATCATCAAAATAAATATACGCCATGTGTAAAGTCCGCGGCTGTAGCATTCTCTATTGCACATATAACTCAAGTGTAAGTATCTCGATTGATACGTTGCAAAAGATAATTGATTATAAGGTTTCCAATGTGAATGATATCTCGATTTGTCATCGATCACGAACTTACACTGCCTTAAACTCAATGATCAACATGCATCGGTAGCTCATTGGTGTGGACTGTTGCCTTCCGATCTGGAGGGGTGCAGGTTCAAATCCAACCACGTACCAATATATTTTTGAAATTATATGTACGTTTATTCGACGCTCTTACGGTGAAGGAAAAAACCGTGAAGCAACCTGCGCACGCTTACGAAGAAATTTAAAGGTTGGGCGTGATGTAAGCCAATCTGCATTGAGCCCGCGTGGTTGACTAAGGCCTATACACCCAATACGGGTAGGCTCGTGGCCCTCGGTGGGGACGTTTAATGAGCTGATGATGACTCTTTAGAAAGAAATGTTTTAATCCGTAAGAGAACTAAGGTTACCGACATAGCCCGCCGGATCAGCAAGTTGAAGTGGCAGTGGGCTGGTCACGTATGTCGCAGAACCGATGACCATAGGGTGATTAGGCCTTAGTCGTCCACGCGGGCCCAGTGCGGATTGGACGACTTCACACACAACCTTTGAATCTCTTCGCAGGCGTGCATGAAGGTTTCCTCACGATGTTTTCCTCCACCGTAGGAGCGTCGGAAAGAGTAATTCAATTTTAATGTACTATCAGAAAAATCCCATCTGCATATAAATATAGCGAAGGTCACAAAGACGTACCCTCGCGGCGTTGGGCCCGATTTTACGACGGTGCCGACGTGGTTTAATTAAACCGAGTACGTGACGAACATGTTAACTGTTCGGACAAATTAATCTTAACAACCTTGTTTTTTTAATTACAAAGCCTAATCTCATTTGCGGGACGCAGTCGGTGAAAAACATCTCGTTAGGCGACGTTTGTTTGTTTTTTTGTGATCTTCTAGAAAGGAATATACTAATTGGTATTTATACATGATATACCGCATTACTGAATTTATCATCATCATTTTAACCTAAAACATCCACTGCTGAACGATGGTCTCCCCTAATGATTTCCAACGCGGACCGATCCCTTGTAGTTGACATCCATCTGCTACCCACCATTCATCATTATTCATTTTATTTTGTACCTAATAAAACCTGTATGTAAACTTATTTTGTGTGTATGTGTGTGTGTGTGCGTGCGTATGTGCGTGCATATTACAAATTATCGCTAACGTACTAAACAACAACGTAACGTAACGTACTAACATTCTATGGATGTGGATCTGAAGTAAATTATTTTATTTTCTGTTAAACAAAAATACAGATCACTAAACGACGTCACAATAAAGCTATTGTAATTTACGTGATATCATGTCAATATTGATAAATGGATACGAGTTTAACATCCATTTGCCGGCTCAATAATTAATTTAACCATAACCCATTTGCATTAATCAGTGATGCAGTCACAGGAAATTTTTGTACTTAGATATTTTACAAAATGACGAATTCTATTGTAAACACACGTTTGCTTTTATCAGGTCTATATTTTTTACTTTGGGAGCACGAAAATAAAATAAAGACAGATCCTTATTGATCTGTAAATTTCTCTAAAATTCTTGAGTCAACTAAATCTTTACAAGACAATTTTGAGTAAACAAATAATGAATCTACCAACGGTTAATTCTACTACGAAGATTCCGACAAGAAACTCAGTAGTTAATATATTAGATAAAACTATATATAATCAAAAGAAGTCCCTTTAGGCAAGGTTCTAAAATACTTACTTTATGCTTTTTAGTTTTAAAAAAAAATTTAAGAGTTTAGTGTGCAATATATTTTGCTTATCTTCTTTATTTATTATGTATTTTCTAATTTGATGTACTTATTTTGTTGGTATCAATAAATTGTTAATACAATAGAAAAGATGAAAATGTTTATTGTAAGCATAAGTAATTAAACGAAGTTTGATTTTCACTACATGTTTATTACCCATAGTATCGATGCTTTATCTATGGGTATACACCTCATTTAAGTATAAAAATTAGCACTCAACACATAAATTAGTCTCATTCAAAACCGAACTAGCCGTTTCTAGTAAAGTCTGACATAACCGCTCCAAATGATTGCGCGTTTTGTCCAAAACCACCTAATCAGTATATTGATGGCTGCTCGTTGTTTGCGTTACAGTGTCGTTAGCCCGGGACACTAATGGAGACACAAATATGCTTCACAAATCACCCGTGAAACATTGCGAAGATTTTTTCGGTGGAACAGTTTTTGATGGTACTGTTGACCGAGTGATCAATGAAGAGGAAACATCAAGGTTTGACCAATGACTGAAGAGATCCTTTTAGGGGAAACAATCAGGGTGTTTCCGATGTCGATTGACCGAGATTTGTTATTGGGTGGAAAAGAAACGATCTTGTCGCGTGACATGAAGATCTATTATGACTTGAAACAGTAAATTTTCAATTTTATCCGAGTTCTTTAATAAAAATTATGAAGGGGTAAAAATTAAAGTACGAGTATATTTCCAATTTTCTTGCAGCAAGCAGATATCTCTCCCCATAGCTATGCAGCTGTATGGGAAGGAAACAACTTGCTCGGATTTAGTTTGAACTTGACAACATGAGGACGATTGTGAAATCGTGTCATGCTAACTCTCCATTTTATTTAGAATCCGCTTTGCATGTCTCTTTAATTTATGCCAGCCGATGATCTCATCAAGAACTCCATTTTGAAAATGTATATTATTCCATATATAACTTTTATATTTCTGTCCATCTTTCACTAGGTATCCTAGTTTAGTACCTATCCTAGGCACTAATGAAAACTGTTAATTATTATGCTAATCAAAACTTCCAAAATGTTATAATTTGTATTAAGAACGAAAAACTTTTTTTTTAACAACAATGACCATTTCTGGTTTCGATCCCCGGGCAGTACAAAATTGTGTTCAATAACATGTCTGTTTGTAATGGTCTGGGTGTTTTCTATACAAAATATGTATGTATTTCCAAAAAATAATTCATAAATATGTTTATCCTTTGTTTAGTACGTTAGTTCGTGTATGCGGCAGCACCAACAGCCTTCTGCAGACGGTCGTGCCGAGATTGGACGTGGACAGTGTCATTATGCAGCACTGGACTTGCGTTCATATCGCCAAACACTCTAAATTACCCTCTTTGTACTCAAGGAATATTTCACTAACATAGTTGTTTAAGTTTAATTCTTACTAACACTATAAGAGCGTCGGTGGCTCAGTGGTGTGGACTGTCAACGTATTTTCGAATTTTCGAAATATATGTACGTTATCCGACGCTCTTACGGTGAAGGAAAACATCGTGAGGCCTTCATGCACGCCAGCGAAGAGATTCGAAGGTTGTGTGTGAAGTCGTCCAATCCGCACTGGGCCCGCGTGGACGACTAAGGCCTAATCACCCTATACGGGTAGGCTCGTGCCCCTCGGTGGGGACGTTTAATGAGTTGATGATGATGAACACTATGGACTCACGTTCGAAATAAATGATTTTTATTTTATTTTATTTATTTTTTTAGTACCCATAATACAGGCTCACGCTTAACTTGGGGCAATATGGCGCTGTGTGAATATCAGTTGATATTTATATATATTTCACGTTTTCTTGAAAATGATTGTACCCGCAGTGATATTACATACTATATGCCCAACGCCGAAGCTTATACATAAAAATCCTTAGAGTTTAAATATCTATTGTAAAATTGTGGTATCGTTCTGAAAGGTCAGCCTTAACAAGCGCATAAAGGCACAAAGAACGTCTACGTCGATAGCTCAAACGAAACAAGATTTTCGATTTGGCCCTCTTCGAGGCGTTTAGNCAAAAGACACTGTAAAAGTCAATGTTTTCTATTATTTGAATGCACAATAACCTTTCAGGCTCGTCAATTTATCAGCTGCAATACATACAATCAACTCTTCATAAATCTTATATTAACTCTTGACAATCCTGGTTGTATGCAAGTGGTGTCGCTTTGCAACCACAGTACAAGTAACCCATACTCGAAAATAAAAAAACTGATAGCTTCAATTCTTTAATTACTGCTTCTTTTGGCAACGAGCGTTTGGTCGTCCCAACATGCCTTCGTAACATTGACACACTAATTTATTGTTATAGTTTTGTTACTTTATCATATATCGCACCCAATATAATTTCTGCTTGACCCGAAGATAAACTGGTAGATAATGCTCTAGGCATTAAATTCGCCTTTGCTCTTGTATTATGATGCATAAAGAATAAATAATTATTAACAATTTCTTCACTAAATATAATGTTTCACAAAAGGCATTGTAATCGACATTGTTGTCTATTATTTAAATCACTACATGGTTTAAAACAAAGTCGCTTTTTTCTGTCCCTATATCCCTGTGAAAATTAAATCGTACCTATTTATATTTGCACCTGTGCGTAAGCCTGGGCGGGTCGCTAGTCATAAACCTTTTAAGCTCATAGTATCACCTAGAATATTTCACAAAACGAAGTTCCCTGGCATACCAAGTCTACTCTTACAAAAATTCAGTGACACTTTGATAAAACTGCGAATAATTCAGAGTTTCCTGCAAGTGTGGCCTCGCCTTTAACCAAGTGCAAGCGCGTATCTAGGCGCAGCGGCGCGGAACAGACAGCGGCTCGGGTTGCACAATAAAACGCCGCGTATCGAGCCGCAAACCGAGATACTCTTGGCGCTTTACATCATGCGACTTGAGAGTCTTGAATGTTATAAATATCCTAAATGGCAATTCGCCTGATATTACGATTTGCGAGAGATCTATCATACTGCTTAAATTACAATAACCCAGTGGGTTAGACTGGATACTGAGTCGTCTAGGTAGGTACCACGCAGTGCCAGATATCATCCCGTGAAATAAAGTGCTATGCACTTTGTATTTCGATAAGGCTGTGTAGCTAGCGAAATTACCTGTGTAAGCGACCTAACATATGTTGTCTAGGATTACAGGCAGTGTGGCATTGATGGAGAATATAACTGTCTACCAATTGTTGACTTCCTTCAGTGCCGCTCTATTATGGTCAGGTGTATCACTTACCATCGGGTGAGCGTCCTGACCGTCCTGTCCACTTCGTAACATAAAAAACAAATAATAAATGTTAAAAATAGGGATTATGATGCAGCACCTAACTCGTTATGTTAGATTTTAACTTGTCATGTTCCACGGTAATTTCACTTTTTGTCTTACCGTTCAAAAAAAAAACTTTAAAAATATATAAAAACAATTTATTTTTTAAAAGATTTAGTACCATTTATTCATAAATGAGTAATGTGTGTCAATTGATCAGAAAGCTCTATTTATAAATATATTAAGATACTGATAAATATTGACAGATTAATGAGTCGGACCATAACATTTGTGTAAAACACCTTAAGACTATTAGTGAGTAGTGTAATATACATATATATAAGCATACCCTGTGCGTCAGGACAACCCGCAATATCGCCAACATATTAAATTATTCCCACCTATTCGCCCATATTCCTCTACAGATTTGAAACCATAGGCAATCTGCCGTCATTATTAAATTTGTCCATTGCTTATTATTTTTGCGATCAGTGTCACTCACTTTGCATACCCAAATCCTAATATTTGTACATGCCACTGTGTGTGTGACATACGAAGACATGTGCATTAAATAGATTAAACCTACCACAAACACAGGCATACTTGCTGGTGTGAGAAATATAAGAGTCAGTAGGCCATACCAGAAGAAATCTCAATAAAGTGAAAGCACATCGGTAAGCAAGAAGTAAAATGTAGAGAAAGTATTTTTGAATCAATAATCGTATCCCTAAAACCAATTTATTGAAACAAATCCTTTAGGGAATATCCGTAATATGATATTCATCTAAATCCGCGACGAAAATTGATGAAACGTTATGTAGGTAATTTTCAAGACTTGACGTAATGTACCGTCGGTGGCTCATCGGTGTGGACTATTACCTTTCAATCTGAAGAATGCAGGTTGGAATTCCGCCACGATCATGTCTTTTCGAATTTTTGAAATTATATGTACGTTTATCCGACGCTCATATTATGGTGAAGGCAAACATTGTTAGGAAACCTGCGCACGCCTACGAAGAAATTAAAAAAACGCTGTATAGTCTGGCCGACTATACAGCGTTTTTTATTTTCTCTCTCTCACTCTCTCTCTCGCACTTTTTTATCTAACTTCTGCTGTTGACTGCAGATGGCCTTTACAGCTTCACCGGGCAATTAGTGAGCGCAGTTGGCTCTCAGCCTTGTGTGAAGAAATTAAGCTGTTTACATATTTGAAATTGCTTACTTACGTCAAACTATAATAAATAATGTAGGAAAATGGACATCAAAATATAATCATCAAAATAAATATACGCCATGTGTAAAGTCCGCGGCTGTAGCATTCTCTATTGCACATATAACTCAAGTGTAAGTATCTCGATTGATACGTTGCAAAAGATAATTGATTATAAGGTTTCCAATGTGAATGATATCTCGATTTGTCATCGATCACGAACTTACACTGCCTTAAACTCAATGATCAACATGCATCGGTAGCTCATTGGTGTGGACTGTTGCCTTCCGATCTGGAGGGGTGCAGGTTCAAATCCAACCACGTACCAATATATTTTTGAAATTATATGTACGTTTATTCGACGCTCTTACGGTGAAGGAAAAAACCGTGAAGCAACCTGCGCACGCTTACGAAGAAATTTAAAGGTTGGGCGTGATGTAAGCCAATCTGCATTGAGCCCGCGTGGTTGACTAAGGCCTATACACCCAATACGGGTAGGCTCGTGGCCCTCGGTGGGGACGTTTAATGAGCTGATGATGACTCTTTAGAAAGAAATGTTTTAATCCGTAAGAGAACTAAGGTTACCGACATAGCCCGCCGGATCAGCAAGTTGAAGTGGCAGTGGGCTGGTCACGTATGTCGCAGAACCGATGACCATAGGGTGATTAGGCCTTAGTCGTCCACGCGGGCCCAGTGCGGATTGGACGACTTCACACACAACCTTTGAATCTCTTCGCAGGCGTGCATGAAGGTTTCCTCACGATGTTTTCCTCCACCGTAGGAGCGTCGGAAAGAGTAATTCAATTTTAATGTACTATCAGAAAAATCCCATCTGCATATAAATATAGCGAAGGTCACAAAGACGTACCCTCGCGGCGTTGGGCCCGATTTTACGACGGTGCCGACGTGGTTTAATTAAACCGAGTACGTGACGAACATGTTAACTGTTCGGACAAATTAATCTTAACAACCTTGTTTTTTAATTACAAAGCCTAATCTCATTTGCGGGACGCAGTCGGTGAAAAACATCTCGTTAGGCGACGTTTGTTTGTTTTTTTTTGTGATCTTCTAGAAAGGAATATACTAATTGGTATTTATACATGATATACCGCATTACTGAATTTATCATCATCATTTTAACCTAAAACATCCACTGCTGAACGATGGTCTCCCCTAATGATTTCCAACGCGGACCGATCCCTTGTAGTTGACATCCATCTGCTACCCACCATTCATCATTATTCATTTTATTTTGTACCTAATAAAACCTGTATGTAAACTTATTTTGTGTGTATGTGTGTGTGTGTGCGTGCGTATGTGCGTGCATATTACAAATTATCGCTAACGTACTAAACAACAACGTAACGTAACGTACTAACATTCTATGGATGTGGATCTGAAGTAAATTATTTTATTTTCTGTTAAACAAAAATACAGATCACTAAACGACGTCACAATAAAGCTATTGTAATTTACGTGATATCATGTCAATATTGATAAATGGATACGAGTTTAACATCCATTTGCCGGCTCAATAATTAATTTAACCATAACCCATTTGCATTAATCAGTGATGCAGTCACAGGAAATTTTTGTACTTAGATATTCTACAAAATGACGAATTCTATTGTAAACACACGTTTGCTTTTATCAGGTCTATATTTTTTACTTTGGGAGCACGAAAATAAAATAAAGACAGATCCTTATTGATCTGTAAATTTCTCTAAAATTCTTGAGTCAACTAAGTCTTTACAAGACAATTTTGAGTAAACAAATAATGAATCTACCAACGGTTAATTCTACTAAGAAGATTCCGACAAGAAACTCAGTAGTTAATATATTAGATAAAACTATATATAATCAAAAGAAGTCCCTTTAGGCAAGGTTCTAAAAATACTTACTTTATGCTTTTTAGTTTTAAAAAAAAAAATTTAAGAGTTTAGTGTACAATATATTTTGCTTATCTTCTTTTATTTATTATGTATTTTTCTAATTTGATGTACTTATTTTGTTGGTATCAATAAATTGTTAATACAATGATAGAAAAGATGAAAATGTTTATTGTAAGCATAAGTAATTAAACGACGTTTGATTTTCACTACATGTTTATTACCCATAGACACCTCATTTAAGTATAAAAATTAGCACTCAACACATAAATTAGTCTCATTCAAAACCGAACTAGCCGTTTCTAGTAAAGTCTGACATAACCGCTCCAAATGATTGCGCGTTTTGTCCAAACAACCACCTAATCAGTATATTGATGGCTGCTCGTTTTGTTTGCGTTACAGTGTCGTTAGCCCGGGACACTAATGGAGACACAAATATGCTTCACAAATCACCCGTGAAACATTGCGAAGATTTTTTCGGTGGAACTGTTGACCGAGTGATCAATGAAGAGGAAACATCAAGGTTTGACCAATGACTGAAGAGATCCTTTTCAGGGGAAACAATCAGGGTGTTTCCGATGTCGATTGACCGAGATTTGTTATTGGGTGGAAAAGAAACGATATCTTGTCGCGTGACATAAAGATCTATTATGACTTGAAACAGTAAATTTTCAATTTTATCCGAGTTTTTAATAAAAATTATGAAGGGGTAAAAATTAAGGTACGAGTATATTTCCAATTTTCTTGCAGCAAGCAGATATCTCTCCCCATAGCTATGCAGCTGTATGGGAAGGAAACAACTTGCTCGGATTTAGTTTGAACTTGAACAACATGAGGACGATTGTGAAATCGTCGTCATGCTAACTCTCCATTTTATTTAGAATTTGCTTTGCATGTCTCTTTAATGTATGCCAGCCGATGATCTCATCAAGAACTCCATTTTGAAAAATGTATATTATTCCATATATAATTCTTCCTTTTATATTTCTGTCCATCTTTCACTAGGTATCCTAGTTTAGTACCTATCCTAGGCACTAATGAAAACTGTTAATTATTATGCTAATCAAAAACTTCCAAAGTGTTATAATTTGTATTAAGAACGAAAAAAACCTTTTTTTTAACAACAGATGACCCATTTCCGGGTTCGATCCCCGGGCAGTACAAACATTTGTGTTCAATAACATGTCTGTTTGTAATGGTCTGGGTGTTTTCTATATAAAATATGTATGTATTTCCAAAAAATAATTATAAATATGTTTATCCTTTGTTTAGTACGTTAGTTCGTGTATGCGGCAGCACCAACAGCCTTCTGCAGACGGTCGCGGCGAGATTGGACGTGGACAGTGTCATTATGCAGCACTGGACTTGCGTTCATTTCGCCAAACACTCTAAATTACCCTCTTTGTACTCAAGGAATATTTTACTAACATAGTTATTTAAGTTTAATTCTTACTAACACTATGGACTCACGTTCGAAATAAATGATTTTTATTTTATTTTTTTAGTACCCATAATACAGGCTTCACGCTTAACTTGGGGCAATATGGCGCTGTGTGAATATCAGTGGATATTTATATATATTTCACGTTTTCTTGAAAATGTTTGTACCCGCAGTGATATTACATACTATATGCCCAACGCCGAAGCTTATACATAAAAATCCTTAGAGTTTAAATATCTATTGTAAAATTGTGGTATCGTTCTGAAAGGTCAGCCTTAACAAGCGCATAAAGGCACAAAGAACGTCTACGTCGATAGCTCAAACGAAACAAGATTTTCGATTTGGCCCTCTTCGAGGCGTTTAGCGTGCTTCAGCTCGCTCGTTAGTCGGGCTATTGAGAATTTTGCACTTTCGTTATATTCCGTTGCTCGTTTCGTTAAGGTGTTCAAAATACTATCGTTACTGTTCCGTGAGTTTTTGAAGTTTGAACGTTAAATTTTTTCGTTTATCGTGGTAGTGTGCATTCGTTGTAACGTGATTCGTAATGATGTACTTACTTAAAATTTTTTCGCAGTCACGTAACGCACTATACAGCTGTATTGTGAGGTGAAGAGTGAGACAGGCAGCGAAATTTACGATTACTTATACCTTTCTTGGAATCAGGGGGTTACCACCATGTCTTAAAAGAGAACTACAATGATAGGTCAGCATTTTTGTACCTAAAAGGCGAAGTTATATTATTGTAAAACTGTTCTTAGAGATGGCGATCAACCCCCATATAAGTTTAAATAAACAGCAGCTTCTGATTTCCACCAGATTTTTTACAGATATTTTATTTTACTTGGAAATAACGAAACATAATTTGATATACTCAGGCAAACTATTTAATATCCAACACAGAAAATTAACCAACGAGATTTAATGGAATAACATCATTAATGTTTAAAACATATGAAAGATATCTCAATAAAGTTTCAACGACTGATTTTGATCAATACTCAATACCCTCATATATGCGCGCTGTAAATAATCTCTGAGATCACGGGTCCGAGTGTGCCCTGTGTAAAATATGTCCATCGCAGACCCATAAGGAGCATGTGTCAGTCGCCTTTATCCGCGTCCACTTGAATGATGATATCGGGATCCGGAGGATCAAAGAGATCTGCTCAATACGATTGGACCGGACCGGACCGTGCAATTAACCGACAAAGATTTGTTGACCCAATTAGTTTTGCGGTTTGAAACTTTTAAGCGCGCGATACGTTTGAAGTTCAATTTTACTTTTGTATGCTTATTGGTACACACGTTTTTTAATTTAATTGAACACCTTTGCTATCTCTATTCATCGACATATACATCATCATATCCTCATTAACGTTTACTTGGTGGTAGACTTGATACTGAGTCGTCTAGGTAGGTACCACCGCAGTGCTAGATATCATCCCGTGAAACAGGAGTGTTATGCACTTTTGTGATTCGGGATGAGCACTGTAGCTGGAAATTGCCGAGTATAAGAGACCTAACATCGGTTGTCTCGGGTGACGGGCGTAGTGCGGCATTGATGGAGGATCATAACTGTCTATCAGTTGTTGGTCTCCTTCAATGCCGCTCTGTCATGTTTAGGCGTATCACTTACCATCAGGTGAGCGTCCAGAACGTCCTGTACACTTATAACATAAAAGAAAAGGCACGAGCCTACCCGTAAAGGGTGTATAGGCCTTAGTCGTCCACGCGGGCCCAGAGCGGATTGGCCGACAACACGCACAACCTTTGTATTTCTTCGCAGGTGTGCGCAGGTTACCTCACGATGTTTTCCTTCACCGTAAGAGCGTCGGATGATGTATATGTAATTTCGAAAATTCAAAAACACATTGGTACGTGGCGGGATTTGAATCTCAGCCTTTCGGTAGGAGGGCAATAGTTCACACTATTGAGCCACCGACACCCATCGACATACACAGAACGGTACAATTACCTTTTATATTTCCTTTTTGAAATCAATGAAGAAGTGATGGATTTACTAGTCTTCTGGTTTCTCTAAGCAAGTAAGATGGTGAAGTAGTATGAGATTATTTGTTTGGAATTGTGTGCGTAATTCTGACGAAGGTGTGCAAGTGAATTTGATATTTTTATCATACACCTCATTATAGGTCGCAGCACGTATGCCCCAGTGAACCAAGAATGGTTTTCTCTGGCCAATACGCAATCAGTGTAATGTGGTTATCCCAGCAGAGCTTGCGTCCGCTCGACCGCATATCGGCGACTGGCTTTACCCGTATTTGTCACTTATTGCCTCACAAACTGCCTTTCGCCCTTTGAACAAATATATAGCAAAAATGGAAGACACATATTGCGATCGGCCAGCTCAACTGCGAAAAACAAGCTTAGTGTTTGGGGTAAAGTTGAAATTTGGTCGTTGAAAGGGTTAATAATGAAAGATTGGAGAAGTTTGTTGACACGACCGAGTCGCGTAATCTCCTTTCGAGTATTCATTTTGGTTATTCATCCATCGGCTGGTGAATGAGGATCGCTCTTTTGTAATGTTTTTGCGTTGAACGCGAGTACGGATTTGCTAAATTAAATGAGCACAGAAATATTTTTCGCAAGACTTCATAAATAGTTTTTTAGAAAGGGACTGAATTTAATGAGGATTCAAAAATAAGTCAGACTTATGTGAAAAATCCTTTTGTTGAATTTAGACTTATATTTTAATTAATTCTGAAAAATTAAATTAAAATATTTTGTTTTATGTTACACATTACATGACGATCAGGACGCTTACCTATTGTTACGTAATTGAATAAGACCAACACTGCGCCCGTCACCCGAGATAACAGATGTTAGGTCTCTTATACCTAGTAAGTTTACTACAATGCCCCTCTCAAAACAGAAAAGTGCATATCACTTCTATGAATATATGGGACGATATTTGGCCCGGCGGTGATACCTACCTAGATGACTCAGTACTGAGTTTATCACCTAGTTCTGAATAGCGAAGATAAAAACGAATAAAAAGAGGTTTTAGCGTCAAGAGGACAATTTGTTATAGAAGCTGCATTCATTTATAAGTATTTAAAGATCCTCAAAATTGTGTCAAACTTTTTTTTCTGCAAACATAGTCTTAGATATTATTTAAACATTGTTTAAATCTATTTTGTTAGAACACCAAAGTACTGATATATTGCCAACATGTATGTTTCTAGGTCAAACAACATCAATATCTCATCAGTGAAATATAAAGGCAGCAACAATTCGATATTCAATACATTTACCATCGCACTATTTCTAATAAATTCCATATCTCGGATTACCTAATAGAAACGCCACTTCGCCCATTGAAAGGAAGGGGCTAAGAAAATATTATATGATTTCGCTGAAAGTCCGCGTATTAGAGGTACATTGATAAGTAAGGAGCCGTAGTGAATCGGTTGGAGTACAGCAAATCAATATAAGTAGAGGGTGCGATGTTAGAGTCGTACGCTTCACTCATATTTTCAATTTTGTAGTATTTGTTCCCATCATAGTTAAATATTATTGTAATTGTTTGCTATTTTAAAATTTACTCTGTGCCGTTTTTTAAATTTTTATCTCTCTTTCCTTTTTCAATACACCAATTACACTGTTTAGACGAACAAAACTGTAGGTCAATGGAATTGTTTGTGGTGTTTATATCACATGACGTCATTATTTATAACTTGCAATCTCTGTTCTTTTTTATTTGCCGACTCTATTAGACTCTATTAAACCAAGGTTGGTGTTATTTTGATTTATCATCACTTCGTCCCTACTTGTTGTTCGCTTCTATCATCTAATAATCAATCAGCTAAACTGAGCTTGCTTAAACCTAGTATCTACTCTGAACCTCGTCTGTAAAAATATAAATAAATATGAGTAAGCAGATAAAATGAACAGATTGCCCGTTCATTATATCTGCTTATTAATACATTTCAGGATTACGCCTCCCTTAATAAATAATACCTGTACCTGTTTGGAACATTATAAACCTCATAACCAAAATAGAAGTATGCACTTTAAATTTTCGTATCTTGGCTTGCCTTCTAATTGGATATGGCTACCCCATTTAGATATCCTTATCTTTACCTGTTGCTATACAGTCTGCTTCAATAAGTTTTAAAGCAACACAATGATAGTTTATGAAAACTGCTGGATTTGATTATAATTATTATAAATGAAACGGTAATATTAAATAGGTTCATGTATCTCGCGAATCCAGAATAAGACCTTTGTATTTTATGCGGGCGTAGAAGCCGACGTCTTTATACTTACGAAATATTCACGGTGAAGTTTTTATTTGGGGTAAAGGGGTGCTGGTAGCGAGTTTAAATCGAGCGTGCGAACCAAACGGGCTGGAATGGAAAGAGGCAGCACTTTTCGAGTGCCTCTACAGTTGACCTCGTATGATTTAGTTATGCCGGTTCTGATATATGTTGACAAAAATATAGTTGAATATTTTGCGCAGTGGTAAGAGGAAAGAACGAAAATATATAATGATTAAGTTTGTAGTCATTCGTCATAAGGTGCAAAATGACATCATTAATTTGTATTTTCCAAGTATAGATCGATATGTGAGTGTGCATGTAAAAGGCTTGCATATATGAACCTTATTTGAAAATGTAAATACAAAGGTTGATTATGGTTAGCTGTAAGTACACACAGTAAATAAATAAATAATAAGTAAATAAATGTGACAAAAATCTAGTGGGGGATATTTATATTAAGTTTATAAAAACGTTTTTATTCAGTCAACTGTATGATTTTCTTTTACAAATGTCAGGAAAATATACTGGTGTCTACGAGATAGATACTATCTGAGACGGTTTATTTTATTTGCATACTCAACAAATAAGTATGTAGAATTTTAAATTTTGTATTCTAAATATCTATTAGGACCAAAATATGTATTGGGACATCTCGAAAGAATATATTAAATATTCTTACCTTAATTAATTTAAATATATTTTTTACATTTATAATAATTATATTTCATCATTAGCTCATTATACGGCCTACCGAAGGCTTGAGCCTACCCGTAAAGGGTGTATAGGCTTTAGTCGTGTGGACGACTAAAGCCTATACACCCTTTACGGGGCCAAGTGCATTTGAGACGTACCAATGTGCGTGAGCCATGGCGGCCTTCTGGTCACTCCAGCCAACCCACCTCCCTCCAAGAGCAGATAAGTCTCCCGGTCTCCTCAGGCATCCGCGACTGTTACCGGTGAGCCGATAGTCTCCCTGCGGATCTGGGCTACGCCTGTGCACCTAAGTGTTACAATATGTTATGAGTACCAAAATATTTTCACAGGCGAAAATTTCCTCACTTAAAGCCCATACGCAAGCCACGAGAGGGCGCGTCAGGTTTGTTCTGATTTGTGGTGACTGTGAGATTTGCAATGTATAACTATCCCTCACATTTTCCAACATTTTTACATAAGCCGGGTATGTGTATCGGACGTGGAGACGAGCATTGCTACCATTTGTTTGATTTTATTTAGAATAAAGATGCTGATGTTCTGGAGTGGAGACCGCTTCTCGGCAAGCGTAGGACCCCTCCGGCCCGATGGACCGACGACTTTCGAAAGTCAGTGGAGTCCAGCCTCCAGGCCTATGTCCAGCAGTGGACTGCGATAGGTTGAATAGAAAGATGCTGATGTATGCTTTAAATATAAGTTTTCGGAGCATTCGCTAGTTTTATTTTATTATCTCGCTCGCATTTGTCTTTCGTATTTAAAAGCTATCTCTGTGGACTAGTACGCTAGCGTGGGGTTAGGTCGCTGCGTGTTTCGGGGTTGTGTGTTGCGGAGGACCGGGATATCTGGCTAGTGTTGCAATCCTGGGGAGGTCTTTGTAAAAGTCACTTTGTACTAAGTAATAATAATAATAAATAACTAAATATCCACTGATTTTCACACAGCGTCATCTAGCCCAAAATTAAGAATGAAGACTGTATATGGGTACTAAACAACGGATAAACATACCTACTTATATACATTTTTTTTGTAAATACATAAATATGAAATAAATAATATATATAGAAAACACATAGACCATTACAAACAGACATGTTCCTGCACACCAATGTTTGTACTGCCCGGGGCTCGAACCCTGAACCCTCAGTGTAGCAGTTGACGTCTCCACCGCTACACCAAATGGGTTGACAAAAAATAAAAGAGCTGCCTTCCTTAATACGTGCCGGATCGTTAGAAAATGGTCGTTGGGTCATTTGTACCATTGATGGTACTAATGAAAATGAAAAATATTTATTGCAAATTTAAAATACACAGTATACACTAGGTACTACTATACTAAAATAAACTATTATTGTATGTGTGTGTGTGCGCGCGCGAGTGTGCGCGCGTGTGTGTGCGTGGTGCGTGTGTGTGCGTCGTGCGTGCGTGCGTGCGTGCGTGCGAGCGTGCATGTGTGCGTGTGTATGTATGTAAATATACGGGATGATACAACATTGGGTCATTTGTACCATCTATGGTACAAGTGACACGTAGTACAGTGCGCTAGTTTGGTGGTAATTGATGGTTCTTTTCACATTTTGAATCCGGGTCTATTTCCGATTGTTACCAGTGGCGACGTATGACACATACTTTCCCTTGGTCCATTACCGATTGTCGGCACAGGGTTTCTCACCACTGGCGTGACTGTATTTATTTTTTGTAAATACAAATGTTCATGAGTATGATCATCGTACATTGATACCCTAACTACAAGCTCCTCGTTTAATATGGAGCTTTGATTGCGATGTGTGAATGTCATGTGGTGTTAGTTATTTAAAAACATGAAAGAAATGGTATGCTTCATTCTCTCTCTCTCTCTCTTCAACCTATTGCAGTCCACTGCTGGACATAGGTCTCCCCATTTTGCGCCAGACATCCCGGTCCGCCTTTCTCATCCAGCTTCCACCAGCGACCTGAAAAAAAAAATTTTTAATAATTAAAGCATACTGCTTACCATAGTAATATTTCAAATATGAAAATACAACTAAAAAGTCTATTCTTGCAATACTGAAGTTTTCAAACATTTGTGAAATGACACAATACACAAGTCTTGCAAGTTCGTGCCGAGTCGTTCGCGAAGCAATAAGAAAGTCTTCATTTCGGGGAGCTTACCACCTGCGCCCCGCTTCCAAATTAAAACACGCTCGTCAATGACGTCACGGGCGAACAATGCACGATTGGGGGAATCTCGAAACCATAACATGAGCTATACAAATAGATTTTGGAATTATCAATATTGAATGGTAGGCTTCATTTAAATAACTAATAAATTCAGATTCAGAGCTAAGCTAACAGCTCCAATAGATATTGGGTCCCTTACTTTGACAGTCACTGTATTTAATTGTCGGGATTTGAACCTCAGCCCTCCCGGTAGGAAGGCGACAGTCCACACCACTGAGCCACCGACGCTCTGTATTTTCGAATTTTCGAAAATATATGTACGTTATCCGACGCTCTTACGGTGAAGGAAAACATCGTGCGGAAGCCTTCATGCACGCCTGCGGAGAGATTCAAAGGTTGTGTGTGAAGTCGTCCAATCCGCACTGGGCCCGCGTGGACGACTAAGGCCTAATCACCCTATACGGGTAGGCTCGTGCCCCTCGGGTGGGGACGTTTAATAAGCTGATGATGTATTTAATTACAAAAACAAAAGGTAACATCACGAAACAACCAATTTTACGTACTTGATCGCATAAACAAAACTAAATTAAAAATAATTGTTGAATTTCAAAGAGAGTAAATAAAAATATTTTGCCCAAGCATGGTAATTGCAAAGTTGCCGAAACGTCCGGAAAAAAGAAACGTCTTCACTGAGGGGCACGAGCCTACCCGTAGGGTGTATAGCCTTAGTCACGCGGGCCTAGTGCGGATTGGTCGACTTCACGCATAACTTTTGAATATCTTCGCATGCGCAGGTTCCTCGCGATGTTTTTATTTACCGCAAGAGCGTTGGATAAACGTACGGGATTTGAACCTGGACCTTCCAGATTGGAAGGCAACAGTCGCCTTTGAGCCGCCGACGATCTCGGATCGTAACAACTTAAGTCAAATAATAGTGAACAAAAGAAACTAAGAGTCCCAAAAAACCTTAAGTAAAGACCGTTTACGGTAACCGATATCATCTGTAACTTTGCCGACTAACTCTTAATGCTTTTATCTAATACTCCATCGAACACTTGCAGAGTTCCGTTATCGACCCGTACAGAAACTTTAGCCGCAAAAATCCCTCTTAAGCCTAGCTCCTGTGACTAAACAACCATAAGCTTCTCTAGGGCCCTTAAATTCGAAACCAGTTTAACAAGAGGGTAAGTTTGGACTCACACACTGCAACAATAGAAATATTATGTCACAGACTAATGATATCCAAAGTCAGTTCAGTTTTCTAAGAACAGTGTCTAGTAAATCAGTACAGTAATTTTCTGCACTGTGGCGCACTTTGGGGTAAACGTGCCGAATATGAACGGCGACGCACAAGACTAATTTGGCCAGTGGATGTCTAAGGTGGTCTTTAAGACAGTTTGATTGGTTCAAAAGTTCTCCCCTTGGTATGTACAAGGGTCGCGTGCGTTTGGGTGAATCCGAGGAATTTTCGTTATCTACGCGCATAGGATGCTATCAGGGCTACCAAATTATTGAAAACTATTTTTTTGATATTGCAAACAATGTTCTTCGAAATCTATTTAAAAATGTTTTTAACGTTTGTAAATTATAATTGATGGCTAAATGGTTCCTAAGATTTTTTTTAAATTACACTGCCCGTAATGTTGCAAAATCAGAGGACATACGAGTAGATATGCGTTACTGGCCTTTTAAATGAAAATATGGGTAACCTTTACCCATAATCCTATTGGTTGTTTTTAAAAAAATACTTTTATGTTCGCTTTGTGCTGCCATTTTGAAGTAATTTTATTTTGATGAAGATTTTAAATAAGCCTCTAATAAAACAAAAAGCCGATGAAAAAGTATTCCACAACAACGTTTTATAGTGTGTATGTGCAGTAAAAAACAATACAGAAAATATTTAAATAGATTAGGATTTGAGTCAAAATCGCCAACCCTAGCTCAAAAGGAGCAGATTTTCGCTCTGATACCTCTTATTTTATGAGGCTCGTGCGCTTTGCGATTCAATGGGGTAATATTTTATTCATGCTCTTAATAGTTTCTCAATATTTAAATGCATTATGGCAGAGGCGGA
>PQWD01004791.1:81124-148046 GCA_019425675.1 Leucinodes orbonalis | reverse complement strand
TAACCTGTCAATATTGTACGGAACTGAAGACGTACGGGGTTATCTTGCACCAGAAGAGAAAGAAATAACACCCAGAGTTAGGATCAAAGATTAAATAAAAAATATACACGTAGACAAGCATTTCGTGTGCAGAGTGCGTTTTATTTTTTTTTTATCTTCTATAGGCAGATATTTGACCGCATCTCACCTGTGTAACAGATTATGCGGCAAGGAAGGATCATTCCATCATAGGTCAGTGTGCATAATCAGATTTGGAGCTGTTAGAGCTGAATTATATATATACGTAGCGCATTAATCCTGCAGTCAAATTAGGTAGTATTGACATAGATAAAAAGAAACATAATTTAAAACACCAACCTTAATCAAAAAATAACTTAGTCCAACGCGAAACAGTATTTAAACAAACAATTTCTCAGAGCGGAATGTGAAAGAATTCTTAGAATTCAAAAGGTTAAGAGTTGCGTATTTGAATCGCTCACCGAATGATATTTTCTCCGATCCGGTGGAACTAGGTGTGCTTAGAGCTCCCGCTGCTTCGCCTTATAGAAATAGATAAACAAGTTGTGTACTGGAACAGAAAAACATTTTTAGAACCATGTAATGTGTGTTTGGTGCAAGGATATCCTTTGTTATATTAAGTTCTCTTTGTTATCTTATAAAAAAATCTAAGTACTAGCGTTATGAACTTTAAAATAAATGTTAATTGATGCTTCTGGAGTATCACTGCATCTTATTACGAATTTGTTGTTCTGACTCTGACTAATCTTTAATTAAAGAAATATCTGCACAAAGCATTCTACACATCATAGATTACTAATATCGTTTTATAACTGAGCGTTAACATCTAACTAATTAATGTAGTAATTAGCCAGAGATCCTGTTACCGATGACAAATCGACGGAGCACGAACATTTCACGGGTGCTTCCATCCATATTGCTCAGGTCACGTGCATTGATGCGACAGCATCTATCCCGCAGAGGACCCTTAATCCGCTAATTTACTAATGCACCATTTGTATTTATTGTGTCTTAATTTAACCATTATGTCAACTATCAACATATATTTCAGTGATGTTATAGTACACCTGCATACCCCTTTACTTTTACCTTTTTTCCATCCTAAGGTTGCCTGGAAGAAATTGCCTTGTGCAATAAGGCCGCCCATTGTACTATTTCTTTTATTCTATGTGATTTTTCCTTAATGTGTTGTTTGGTGTAGAGTACAATAAAGCATTTAATAAATAAATAAATAAAAATATCAAATGGACGACTAGGCCTAGTCACCCTATACGGGTAGGCTCGTGCCCCTCGGCGGGGACGTTTAATGAGCTGATGATGATGTATAATAATATCAATTTGTAATTTCTACAAACAATTGAAACACAATAACGCTTTACACACAATGAAACATGTCACTTTAGGCAGAATATCATCGGTGATTAGGCGCAAAGCGAGCTACGAGGAAAGCTTCGAGTATTTTTTTTTTATTTTCAAAGAAGAAATGCAAGATACGAGCAGACGTGACTCGAGCTATGCAATTTCATTGCTCGGATCACGTACGCGGACGCGACGGCACCTGTCCTGTACAGATCAACTAAAAGCATAACATAAATGTTTCTTTATAGTAAAGGTTACCTATGGTGTATTTTATGTTATATTACTTTATAATGTCCACGCAATAGGCAAAGTTAGAAAATTTTTTCGTATCCAGAGAAAATGACGACGTCACCCGATTCTATTCCGCAACGGTCAATTTTAATCTAGTCGATGCACAAGTGACTACACTCGCGTGCAAGTAAATCGACTCAAGCTCAAGTACGCATAACAAGTGATATAACTAAAAATGCCTTATTATCCTCTATATAATATTTTACATAATTAAAGCCTAGTAATTGAGCTTTAAAATGGTGTAAGTTGCATGAAAATCGATTCAGTAGTTTAGTAAAAAGGTTAATGCTAATGATAATGTAAAAAATGTTGAAATTCATACAATTGCACAGTATGGGTTATTGTGTTTAAATGAAACAAAATGTGCGTAAGATAAAAAAAATATTCGTGTCATATTTGGTATTCCCTCCTAGCTCTGATCACTGCTGTCATGCGATTCTTCATCGACCTTATCAACTTTTTAATGGATGATTGTGTATTCGACCCCACTCTTCTACCAACGCAGTCTTGAGCTCATTGATGTTTGTCGGAGCTGGATTCCTCGCTCTAACTTTCCTTTTGAGCTCGTCCCATATGTGCTCAATGGGATTTAAATCGGGCTGAGCGCTGGCCAATGCATAGTGTGAATTCCAACTTCGTTCAGAAATCACGTGTGGCCCGAGCAGTGTGACATCGGCATTGCCATGCATCAAGATGAAATTTTCCCCAATAAAGCCTTGATAAGGGACAACTTGATCCAGTAGAACATTTTCAATGTAACGATCACTGGTCAGACCTCCTCCCGGCCTCCCCCAGGAACGAAAACAAGGTCCGTTTTGCCTTCTAAGGAAATTCCAGCCACATCATGCAAGATCCACCACCATATGCAACGGTTTCCACAAAGCAGCACTGTGAAAACCGTTCACCGGGACGACGGTATACCGACCTCTCCTGTCGCTGCCATGGACACATCCTCGTCTCATCTGTGAACAGGACTGACTGCCATTGCTCTATGCTCCAATCCAAATGTTCTCGAGCAAAGTGAAGGCGTGCTTGACGATGAGCTGTGGTCAACTTCGGGCCTGTAGCGGGTCTTTTCGGAGTAAGGTTAGCTTCTTTCAACCTTCTTCTAACTGTCCACTGACTGACAGTCACCCCGCGAACTTGACGTAGCTCCTGCTGCACATCTACGCCGGTAAGGTGTCGATTTCGGAGAGAGGTCGAGACCAAAACCGGTCGTCACGCTCCGAGGTGCACCGGCGTCGGCTGTATTAGGCCTCCGAGTGAAGGCACCAGTCTCTTGAAACCTTCTATATACTCTCGAGACAGCGGACAGACTCATATTCAAACGACGAGCGACTCGCTGGTTCAACCCTTCTTGCAACAGGGCAACGACTTGAGCGGGTTCTTCAGGTGTTGTATCCATAATTTTCTTCAAATGACGGCTTTAATTTGCAGAGATGTGTTCAGGTCAACGTCTAATGAGCGACTGATAAGAAAAAAACGATTACAGGGGTTTTATAGGGGGTTGTGTCTCGCAGTTGTGAATAGAGCGCAGAGCAGTTTACGGGAGGTTGCGTTCAGTTGCATTCTAAGTACAAGTGTTTATTTAAATTACTGATATTATGCTACCATTTGAAAGCCTAATTACTAGGCTTTAATTATGTAAAACATTATATAGAGGTAAAATAAGTCATTTTTTAGTTATATCACTTGTTATGCCTACTTGAGGCTTGAGTCGATTTACTTGCACGCGAGTATATATTGTGATTGGCGCAAACATTATATTACATATATAAATTAAGTACTTATAATTGTGCGCTTATGGCAGATATCCTAGTTTAAGTTCTAAATATTCCACAACAATAGCTTTTGCATTCTAACTTTGTACAACAACTTTATGAATGTTATGTTTATAAAAATGATTTTATAGCAAATGTTACTGAAAATTGCATCACTTGGTTGAGGTATATTTTTACCAAGTAGTGTACTTTAATGATAATTTATACCGACGCGACGCAGGGCTTTGCTTACTCGCACTGCAGATTTGCATCAGCTTGATTTTACGTCAAGGTATTAATTTCAATGCAAACTATTTTTTAAATTGTTTTTGTATTGTAAAAACGTTAACATATGGAATGTCTTTCAAAAACTTCGTAAAGTATTTTACAATACCCATTGCGCTGTACGATAAATGCTTAAGTTAATAGAAGTTAAAGCACTCAACCTGCTAAAAACCGATTTACACGAAATTAAAGAAGTTATATGTAAATAGCCTACATGATACGGACAGTAACGAATGCACTGTAAGTCACTGTTGCACGTAATTTAGGTGCACCCGGCGTTATGTCGGATTGTAAAAGGCTATCATGAAAATGAATTCTTTATTAAAGTGCAACATATTTTTAGCATATTAACGGATGCGTATGATATCAACTTTAAATAATACAAAGATATAATCATTTGTGACATAGATAGTGTACATTTTCCCTTGCTATGAAGCTTTGATCAAAACTACCCCCTTCGAATATATTTACACTGTTGATGCTTTCTTAGCCAACAAATATTACGGATTAAGTCTTTTAATTTGCAATGTATTCTAGACACAGATGCATATATTTAAAATAATTTCAATTTAATTGTCAGTGTATGTTTCGACTTCATTTGTTTGGTCTCGGAAATATAAATTTCAATTGCAACTTGCTGTGGGTGTATGTCGCCGCGTGGTTGCAAACATTGCATTGTACAGAGTGCATTGCGTGCAGCCCTCTAACTGATTTCACTTGATAGAAATATACACACTGGAGCGGAACGCAAGTGTTTACTGCTTTCATTCTGTAGCGTGGATATACGCAGTATTTTATTTCTGTTTTATCTATAAATACAGTTATTTATTCGCTGTTCTTAAAAACTTGTACCAGATGGTAAACTCGATACTGAGGTGTCTAGGAGGTACCATCACAGTGCCACATATCGTCTCGTAAAATAAGTGTTTTGCACTTCTGTGTTTCGGGATGAAGACACTGTAGCTAGTACAATTACTGGGTAAAAGACCTAAAATCTGTCGTCTCTGGTGACGGCCGCAGAACAGTGTCCAAAATTAATGACTACCTTCTGTTATTAAATACCTTCTTGAATCTGTCATGGTCAAGGTATGAGTAAACTGACCGTTCCGTTCACTTATGACATAAAAAAGACATTATTAGTTAACTCCTGATTAAGGATATATTTAACAAACGTAGATATTCGTAAAACCCAACTTGCGCAATAGAAGTTTGTTTAACTTATTGTATAAAAAAACTTAACATTTCATACACTTAATTCAATTGAATTCTATAAAACAGACGGACATAAACCATGAATAACAATATAATATTAAGTGTGTTTCGATCATCATATGAGTCATACATGACCCATATTTTTTTTGTTATTACCCAAATTACCATTTCACTTTATCAGTTTGAGTATGTATTTAAATTGCAATAAAAATCGCGTAGGACTCCTTTCGGCCCAATGGACCGACGACTTGCGAAAGGTCGCTGGTGGAGGCTGGATGTGAAAGCGGAGGACAGGGATATCTGGCGCAAAATGGGGGAGACCTATGTCCAGCAGTGGACTGCGATAGGTTGTAGATAGATAGATAAAAATAAATATGTGAAAATTTTAACAAGCTCATTACATTTTTTTTAAATATTTTGACTTTGGTTCGGCTACGGCATTAATATCGTACACCGTAGTAGCTACGACGTAGCGACGTGCTTGGACCGTAACGGCGAGTGTCACGCGCACTAATTACCTACGAGCATGGACGAATGAAAAAATACGTGTACAGTCTCGCAACAGTCGGACAACAAAAGTTTGACATAATTCGACCACTTTTTTGTATCTTCATCTTATACTATAAATAATTACAATAAAATTTTATCAACGGCTCAGGCTGATGGCATATAAATATCAGCATGCTGTTAAGAAAATCATCTATATTGTAAAGACGGTATATATTTACGTAAAAGAAATAGAAACTTAGAAGGTTTAACGCTTTGTTCATTACTTATTAAACCCTGGCACATTTAGTGAGTATTTTATTAGCCACTTTGACCGTTACATTATAGCGTCACAGCTAAACAACAGTCTCAACTCTAAATACTGTTTACCTGAAGGACGTGTTTACCGTAGCGCAAATAGCGACAGTTATCCGTAGTCGCAGCGTAGCAAGACAACGGAATTCGTAGGTAAAGTCAGCATAATAAGAGGTTTGCATTTGGTAATATTTTTATTGTGTAGAAATGATTGGTAGGTTAATGAAATTGCGCTTTGAACAGCGGTTACAACAAGTAAAATTAGGAACGTAAAGTCGTGCTGTCCGTCCGGGCGCAGTTAAGCCACAGGCAAATATCACTCAAAGGGCTCGGGCTAATTAAGGCAGCAACTACATGATAATTACGCACCCTACAATGCGGACACTGCGAGCAATATTTAGCAAATATAAATAATTTTAAATGCATATTTGGAACGAATGTTATTTTCTTAACCATTTTCATACAAACAAAACCGACCACGAAACTTGATGATATTGTTAGATTCTTCGTATCCTTTAGAACGCTATATCTCGCGCTTCTGTCCGTACGAGCACAGCACGACCGGCGTACCGGCAAATATCTCTCAAAGGGCGCGGGCTAATTACGGCGCGTTGCCCGCGCGCACGTTACGCCGCGCACAATNCCCAGTTTTCCACAATCCAAATTGTACCAACATTCCGCAAATCGATGGTTCCTCAGACAAGATGACGGTACACGTAGAACCGTAGTGATAACATCAATTCAATTAGCACAAGAAATTCGACTGCAACACTCACACGTGGTTGGCCACACTAATACAATGGCCGGTGTTCAATTCAACAATCACAAAGCGACGTCATGCAGAATTGACTGCAGCGGACACGAGTGCAATCCTTTGAACGGGACGCATCGCCCGCGGCCTGCATCTTTGTCGTCGATTGATATGCAGCGTTTTAATCAATTAACCCGGCTCGCGGATCATTGGGCAGTGAAATAAGCAGACCACACCACCGCACCCTTTTTTGACGATCTCCGGTTTCACGGGTTTTCGCATCGCTTTTTTGGGACATCATAATCGGTGCGCGATGGCGACGGATGGCAGCCCCCCACATTGTGGAGGTTGGACGAATGTCGTGCAGGTTGTTGGTGGCGAGACGGTGGTTGCATATTCTCAAGGACGTATTTGGTATTAAAAGAAAGACCCAAATTAGAAATTTAATTGACCCGTAATAAGAACTAAACTTTAAAAAAAAAGTATGTTATAGGAACATGAAATGGCACAGGTTCAGGAATTCAAAGAACAAATTCAAGTAAAAATATTGAACAAAATCGTTTCAAAAATGCAATATTTAATTGAACATCACATTGCGGTAAACACGTTAAACACAATTTAAGTCCAAAATATTATTTGATGGATGCGTGGTTATATATTAGCAACCATCGTGACATCCTCCTTGATAATAAGTGGTTTATAGTTAACTGATTAACATTCATAAGTAGATCAGTAGTTTGTGTAAAGATGTTTTAATGTGTATTAGTAACGGAAACATTGTTTCCTTGAAAATTAAGGACGCGCCTTATAATGATCTTAGTACTGATGTATGCATAAATACTGCACGTATCGACGAATATGATTACTGATTAAAAGCGATATGAGTTCCACATTGGCAAAAACAAATTTAAGTGTCTCATTACTGATAAATATCAAACACTGATTGCAACTATCACCAGTGATGATTCCCTTTCGATAATCACAGAACCACCGAAGGAAAAAGATAAGTTCCGGAGTCACAGCGCACAATGTAAAGTGACTTGTCATCTCACCGTTTTGAAATTACGAAACAATGGTTTAATTTCACCAAAATTCTCCGTGAAATCGGACATAACGATTGACGACCGATAGAGCCTTTGGTGCAAGACGAATCTGTTACAATGACACTGTAAATCTTAGTGATATTATCGAATAACAGAATCGGGACTTTCGATATTATTCTTGCTTTTTTTGTATTTAAGTAACGGCACTATTGTGGAATTGGGCACAATTATTTTGCTTGCAGAATCTTTTTGAAGTAATTTAGACGACCCATTTGGTGTTGCGGTTGTGAGGTCGGCCGCAACACCAAGGGTTCCGGGTTCGATCCCCGGGCAGTACAAACATTTGTGTGCATGAAATGTCTGTTTGTAATGGTCTGGGTGTTTTCTATGTATAATATGTATGTATTTACAAAAAAAAATGTATTATGTATGTTTATCCGTTGTTTAGTACCTAATACAGGCTTAACGCTTAACTTGGGGCTAGATGGCGCTGTGTGAATGTCAGTGGATATTTATTTATTTATTTATTAATGCGAATTGATGTATAGGAATTATCAAAGCTAATATTGTATTAAGAAACTACATACATACCTATGTAATATATCCCTGTAGGTTCTGTAGTCCCTATTCGCGTTACCGGTACGTACAAGGTAGCTTTCCCCCCCAAACTTATAGCATTATATTAGCATAAACTATTGCGGTAACCCCCCTAATTCTAAACTAAAGCGTGAACCCTAAAACATAGGTATTTTATATGAAAACATTTAACCTAATGAATGTAACTAATTAACAACTGGCAGGACCACACACTCTATTATGAAAAGACTCATAATTAACCATTTACATTGTGGTGTATACTTTTCTTATTTGCTTTTATCTCTTTATAGTTTTTTTTTGAATAGATTTAACCTTGTGTGTAAAGATGTTTTATAATTTTATAACGTTGTTACCAAGCACAGGGGCACGTGTGAAAGGTTTTCATGTATAATATCAATGCTTATGTCTTGTACTAGGCGACTAGACGTTTCTAATGAGAATTTTGTATAAACGAGTATACATGTAAGCATACATTTAGGTATCGTTGTAATGGTGGATGTCAAGAGAGAATATTTATCTTTTGCATTTTTACTGATTATTTAAAACTGTTCCAACAAGTTTGTGCAAAACTTTGTACACTTAGAATGGATAATATAGCTCGACGGTGCCGTTTGCCAACTATCGACTATCAGCTGCTTTATCACATCGAATTATGTCAACAGATAATCAACACTGAATAATTGATCCTCGGCTCTATGACTAACGTAACGTGTAATCAATCAATCAATAATCACTATGTTGTTTGCGCAATGTGATGTCCCTGTTTTGAGTAATTTTCCCCATTTTATCGCGCCGATATCAGACTGTACCCTTACTTATATTATACAGATGATGAATGATAGCAATAAAACGATAGTTGCTATCGGAACCATTGTTAATAAAACAAATGTAATAAGGCTTATATTTTGCGCCGTATTAATTTATGAGTCTTGATTAAACATTTCTTGGAATTTTTATATAGTGTCGAAAATGATGGCAGGTTTTGTAACATTTTGAACCTTGGTAATATTGTAAAATTAAATGTATTAATTGAAATTGATTAATGTTACTCAAATATAATTATTTCCTACTCAAAGTATCGGTGGCAAACACAAATGTATTGTAATGTTGTGTAATTGCAAAGAATGTAGTCTGAACCGTTTCTTTACCTATCCGAAACCGTAAAAATAATCTTGATTTTATTCTTCATTCATTTGACGACCATGGTTCAGGGATGGCTTCATCTAGTCTTCATCATCTTCACTAAAATTTCTCATAGCTTAATTTTTTTAAGTATTCACCTTAAATTCTCCGAAATAAACTTGACTTATATTAAGTCCATCCAATTACAAGGGATGGTTTCATCTAATTGTTTTACTTAAATTGAATTCAAAACCATGTTTATTCTTTGCGATTTTGCAAAATGTTCACCAAAATTCTCTCAAATTAACTTGTACTTGTTATCCTTCGTTCGATTTTTAATTTCTCAACTAATGCGTCTATTCTCTTTGCCCACAGAGGACGCGACAAGTCCAGAAGGCGGTGTGAAGGAGCGGAGCGAGCGCGGGGAGCGGATTCGGGAGGGAGAGTCCCGGTCCGAGTCCCCCGCGTCACGAGGGTCACCAGCACCTGATGAGAGGGACGACATTGAGCACAGTATACCGGCCACGCTGATTCAAGATCCTAATGCTGAAAGGTTGGTAGAAGGATTGGATGAATTGTTAACAAAGCCTGAGGGTACAAGTGCTTAGGTACAAACTAAGTAACCTTGCTTAAGTGCAAACTAAGATATTATGGTTAAGGCAAGGGGTTCACCAATAAGTACAAATATTATCATCATTACAACCTAGAAAGTTTACTGCTGAACGAAGGCCTCCCCTTATGATTTCCACGCGGACCGATCCCTTGCAGTTGACATCCATCTGCTACCCGCCACCTTAACCAGATCATCAGTCCATCTGGTTGGGGGTCGGCCTACGCAATTGTAGAAAATGTAGTACAAATGTAGAATTAGTTACAAATACTATATTAGTAACTAATTCTTCAGAAAATAATAGCATTTAACCATACGATAGTCTGTTTTGATGCTTACTTAAATCGTCAAAAACTACGCAGATGAAACTTGAGGGAACGTAAAATAATTGAAAACAATTCAATCATAGATATTTGTACGTGACTTGAGAGCGTCGGTGGCTCAATGGTGTGACTGTCGCCTTCCTACCGGGAGGGCTGAGGTTCAAATCCCGACACGTACCAATGTGTTTTCGAATTTTCGAAAATATATGTACGTTATCCGATGCTCTTACGGTGAAGGAAAACATCGTGAGGAAACCTTCATGCACGCCTGCGAAGAGATTCAAAGGTTGTGTGTGAAGTCGTCCAATCCGCACTGGGCCTGCGTGGACGACTATGGCCTAATCACCCTATACGGGTAGGCTCGTGCCCCTCGGTGGGGACGTTTAATAAGCTGATGATGATGATTTGGTATATTTTTATTTGATTTGTCAAAGTATACCAGTTCTAACATTCCATCCGGAAGCTATTATTATTTTGTACTTTAATAAAGTTCTATTAACAGAGTCAGTTGTAGATTGTCCGATTATTAATGCATCACGATCGTCATTAACATCCATCAAATCTCATCGTGGACTAGTTACCAGCATTATCACGGCACGAACAATACGGTCACCCAGCACAGATATCGCATTGTCTACTTGACGGTGGTCCGAACATCACTCTGCGGTGTCCACTTTAACGATCCCATTGTTTTCCATGATCAGTTGTCAACTCCTGTCCACCACCAACACTTACAACAATCAAACCGTTGGAACATCCACTATGTGACTTATCACAAACGGATTAAGTCGAAATTGGCTTCAATGGGCATTTTGTAAAGATGGGCACGCTAGAGAAATGAATGGACACACGACATTGACAGTTATAGTAGGTAGTGTCACGAAAAACGATCGGAAATCTTTTGCATGACAGTTCATCAATTTTCGTTTAGGACAATCGATACCACTCTGATGGGGTCTAAAATAAGTTTTTTGTTTGCTAGGTACATTGATAAGGACTAATGGTTTCCTTGGGCATACAAAAAATATACCTGACTGTTTCTATTAATTTTATGATTTATTTTTGGATAAATATCAAATAAACACAACTGAAACATAAATACAATGTAAATAGTAAGTCTACACTTGTGTGTCCCATTGAGTTTTTAGATTTTAAAGAAATAATATGAGAACGAACGGAGAAGAGAATGTTTGATTTGTGCAGTACGTCGTTTTATCAAAATACATTCCTCTTATAGTGTGTAGTATATGATTCTTGAAAAGTTTAATCAAAATTATATTTACTTACGCAACCGCTAATTAACAAACACAAATTATCTTCAAAATCTAAAATATCAAAGATAAAATGCCGATTAACGCCTCACTTAAGGATAATAATGCGTAAGTTACTCGTCCCAATTACAACCTTAATGGCTGCCATAAGCTGGCTTACGATTTCAACTTTTGATTTGTTCTTAAACATTGAACTTGTTGTCATATCGATCGAATCTTAATAATGATCGATTGTTTTGCTGTTGGCAAAGAGTTGATAACATATCAATTAATCTTTCATCAATAAGTCTTTGTTTGTCAAATCTACAAATAATATTAGGTCATCGGTTGGATGATAGCGTGATTAAGGAAACGCTTAGATCTCAAATACATAAAACTACTAAATACACACTCAGTTCTAAAATGACAATAATAATAATAAATAAATATCCACTGACATTCACACAGCGCCATCTAGCCCCAAGTTAAATGTGAAGCCTGTATTATGGGTACTAAGCAACGTATAAACATACTTATATATTTTTTGCAAATACATACATATTATACATAGAAAACACCCAGACCATTACAAACTGGCATGTTCATGTACACCAATGTTTGTACTGCTCGGGAATCGAACCCGGAACCCTTGGTGTTGCAGTCGACGTCTCAACCACAACACCAAATGGGTCGTCAAACAAACTAATACATTCCTATAGCTTAGATTCCTTTCAATAAGTTAAAATACGTCGATGCATACTTAATCCAATCCTTCAGATCCTACGTATCATTTTACAAGTGAACATTATTAAAAAAAACCTACAGCACAGAAGGTTCTAGAACAATATCATTTCATAACCGGTAATCATAATAAATTATTAATTACAGTTTACTTAGCGACATGAAGCCGTCGGTTTCCTTCAAGGCTGTTGCCCCGCGTGAATTTATTGTGTTTGATCAATTTTGAAGTGCTGTATAAATTGCACATCAGGTGTCTTTGTTTCAACATTTACACAAGTGTTTGCCTTTTGTTATTATTGATTAATTCAATGTGCCTTTAATCGGAACGAATCTAATGCCATAAATCGTTGTCTAGTATTATCGATTATTGAGAACATTATAAATTACATTTAAGTACCAAAACACTTGTTTCTTTATAATGGATACCATTGTGTTCATAACATGTTTCATATATCAATTATGCATGTAGATATGACTATTTTGAGGTATGACACAGTAAGACATGTTAGGTTGTTGAAGTTAACTTTTTAGTGGGTAATTTGTTTTACAATATTTTAAAATTTTATTTTTGTACGAATTTTTCCTTAAAGTCATTAGTGCTCCCTTTATTTGAACATTATAATTTTGCATATTTTATTACGAAAATCAGATTATTAATCTTCGATACAAACAAATGTTTGGCAGAAACTAAAGTAACTCCTTAGACGAACCTTAAAAAACACGTTGTTATGATGAATGTCATAAAAGCAAAAGTTCTATGCGGTAAATCATTTTAATTCCTTTACTTAGATAAGAGTACTTATATTTATAAATAATTATTCGATTTATATACATAATAATTCACTCAGACTACGAACAGACATATAAATGCAAACATATGTCTATGTTTGTGTTGCTTATCTGTAAAAGAAAAGAAATATAATAGATCGCCAAGAATAACAGGTTGACGTCTTAATTAAAATCAAGTTAATTTTTTCCCCCAAAAAAACCGTGAATCCAACTTATCTGTGCGTCCGGCGCGACGGAAGTGACGATTGTCATCGAATGGTGGCACTGCCAAACGTTTCTTCTGCATCATTTACAGAAATTACAATCTTAGTCCCTTGGCGTTACGAATGAATCAAGTTTCGTTGAGGTGTGTTACGTATTTGCCTGGCACGTCTGGCTTTTCCATCACTGTCAATTAGCCGCTGTGAAGAGTCCTCATCAATCATAGACACTGCAGACTAGCTCGCCCTGAGGGTCTATTGTTTAGATTTTGAGTCTACCGATCTCTGTGATATCTTTTTTAAAATTGATATTTACTTGCAGTCGGCGTATTTGGATAGTGTGACTAAAATATCGTGTGGGTCAAAGTCAAGGTCCAAGATCACATAATAAATTGTATTTCGGACAACATGTTTGGATAATTAATGAATAACGTTTGAATGACGCCACTTACTTGGATTACATAAATGGCGTAATCTGCAGACATTAATGTTATTGTTAGTCCAATTTTCAATGGCGTCATTTGTGTAGACTTGTTTTCGGTAAAGTGTTCGAGTGATGACAAATTTGGAAAAAAAATGTTCACGACTTATTTGTGATAAAACTGTACTTTATTATTGATAATCATTATGAATAATCGTGTCCAATCGATAGTGTGGTAACCACAGACATCCGAATATACAATTAGACTGGACAAGCCGCCAAGTTTATAGGCAGTCCCAGTGTCGCAATTTCTTTTCGGTTCTTACCTGTGAAAAGTTATTATATTTCTTGGTAAATTTACTGATTCATTGCGATGATGGCATGTTATAATTGCACAGGATGGCATTTTGGAAAAAAACGGTAATATCTTCTAATATTCGTGCGTCTTGACTCGTCTCACAGAGCGTAAACTGGTAGCCAGTGTATGCTTGTTGAGCTTACAGTTGTCGCACTTTAAACGCGGCTTGCCCCATCTCTGTATTGGGAAATCTGTGGTGGTAACCATATATTAAAAGATCCAACCGAACCTTATCAACACTAATAAATAAAAAATCGGTAATGCATCATTTTTTTTGTCACGTCCACTTATTTGTTACTGTCATCCGTACAAGGTCACTGCTGCTCTTTAGACCTGTCCAATATTTATAATCCGTTTATATTGATAAAGATGGTTAAACAGTGTGCCCTGTGAAGAGTTGGCAATAACAATCGATCAAACGTTAACTGCTAATTGTATATTCGTATCAGTCACATGGATAGATTAGAAAGAATCCAGAATTACAATGTTGATTTGTAGTCCGTATTATATGGCGGTCAAAGTATTTTAAAGTCATTTCATATACATTTTAAAGATTTTCTCATTAAAATTGTTTTTACTCATATTCTATTCTATTCTTCCGCTCACGAAATATAATATGCAACATTTTGTAACTTTTGCCAAATTAAAATTGTATTTTTCAATGTGTATTGGAAATATATTTATGGGAATTTTTGCCGTATCCGCAAATATTCTTTAACTTAAACGTTAAAACCTTTGTATACTTAGACTCAGACTTAGTTGCAAATAAAACATTTGAATGTTTAAAATTCACGCTGGAACTGCGGAATTATTCAAACAGTGTCAGGTGTCCCCCATGCCCGCACCAACTTCGGCGCACATGTCTCGTCCCAGTTCGGGCGCCTCATCAAAACACCGCCACAGTGTAGAATTTATCGCTGCAACATTGTCGCTATCTGCTGGAGGCAGAAAAATAAGGCTCCGCATTTTTTTGTCCGCGACGCCGGCCATCTACTCGGGCTATTTCCGATCGCGTGCATGTTGCGAGGGAAAGAGAGCACAATACCTGTCACATAAACACGAGTGATTGATTGACCCGCACCCGACTAATGCTTATAGGAAGCTATAAACAGCTGGCGATTTTGTTTGAAACTTTATAAGTCGCGGCCGAATTGGATTTGGCTTATGGTTACTGTCAAATCACGCTCACAGATATTATAAAGTCGGAATGACTTGGATTTTTTATTCGATATTAGTTTTCGGTTTGGTGGCTAGATTGATGGTTTTGTGGAAAATATCTTGAAAGTAGTTTCAACATCACTTTGAGTTTATGATGAAAATAATTTTGATTGAAACGTATATTGACGACTTGACAAGTTACTTGCAAAGCACCCAGTCTCATCTAAATTCGAATTGTATATTTGCGCTATTTGGGATATAGCATTGTGACTGTAAGTAACTTTACTTCACCCTCGTAAATAAACCCAAGAATATTTTCCTTTGTCAAAGCAGGAAATCTGTTCATGATACGCGTAAATCCGTCCTCGTCCCCTGTCTGTCCCGGTGTTGTTAAAAGGACTCGTCTCAGCGTTTTGTTAACGCACCATTTCCTTGTCAGCGCCGTCAGGCCCGTCCGGCCAATCTTCTAAGCCCTCGAGACTTACATTTAAAAACGTATTGTGAGCGAGCCCACAGATAAATGCGTAAACAGAGTCATTAAAATTATATAGCGCCTATTGGTCGTCAAGGTTTCTCTGTACATTTTTCATTGGCGTTAAGACGGTGAGTCAGGTCTGCGGAGTAGCTGTGCGACGTCAGGCGGCTGTCATCAAAACGATCGCCCGTCACTGCATGTCCACCTCGCGCATCACACGCACGCTTGCATTACGCATCGCACCACCCCTCGAAGCAGAATACGTATAGCGGTCTTTGTCTGTTGCGTGTGACTGCGCGCTTCGCTCGCAGCTATCCTGCTCGCTCGAGGGGCGTGCGGGGCGGGGGTGCTGCAGGCGGGTCGTAAATCAAGCGCGTCTCATTCCACGCGGGACCTCCGCCGCCGCCGCAGGCTCCGCGCACTTCCCTCCCGACCGCCGAACACGGCGCGTCTTTCGCGACGTGTTTACATTTTCCTATATCTGGGAAGTAACTGAGTTGTCTTTGGAAAATTGTGTAGAACTGTCTTAGTGTTGTTTGATGGATCCAAGAGTTTACCGTGGCGTATCATTTCGGATATACTGAAAAGATTGCGTCCAAAATGATTGTCGAGGCAGACCACGTGAGGTATGTTTCTAGTTTATAGAACTGTGTTTTTATTGTTTTTGTATCGAAGAGTAGTGTTTTTTTTTTGTTTGGTAAAATTCATTTTTATTTTGTTTTTATTTTTCTTTTGTTGACGTTATTAAATTTAATAAGACTACAACTCTACTTAGAATATTGTTCGCAAAATAGCGTATCGTATGATTTCCTTCTTGAATATCAGAAAACTAACTTTTAAAAAGTGAAAGAAGTCATGAAACTAGTTTGTTTTCATTTTACTTTACGATCAATTACAAAAATAAGAAATTTAAATAACATTCAGGAAATTTGCTTTTATGTAATAGTTTGTATTGGGACAACATTGATTGTGGAATTGTAAAGAAGATTTGAATAAATATAATTGTTGAGTGTTAATAAGTTAACAGCTACGATCGAAATAAGGTATCCAATTTGATATTTATATACATTTCATGAAGTAATGTTATGTTAAAATTAAAAATATGAGTGTGCTTTAGAAAGTTCCATAAACAATGACCTCTTAATAAATAGAAGAATGAACACGATTCGTTATTTACGTTAGATTATCCAGTGGACTCGAGACCTTTAAAATATGTCTTCATTTGTAATTCAAATTTCGTTGAAAAAATAAAAGATCTCGGTCGTTACTTTTTAGTGACTCGTAAATAGTCGATGAGCCGTGTTTTCGTCGATGCGTGGTGGTCATTCATCAAGGATTAATATCTAGATTTCCGGAATAATTACGATAAACTGTAATGTTATATTTTTTGTTGATTTAGTGATATAAACCTTGCCTGTGTGGTCGTAAATCCTTATATTTTATTCAATGTCTGATTAAGCTGTTTTCTGCTACATTATATTATTTGTCCCGTTAATAATGACACGCTTTCAAGATGGACAGCGGCAAGGACAACTGACTCAAATAACCACGCTAACTTTGTATAAGTGTTTCAAAATGTCAGACAACGCGTTCAATTAATATTCATAATCGCTAAAAAGTTAATAAGTTGCAAAACAAAAGCGAAGAGTGCCCGTTAAGTTTGTTTACATTCGATATTCAAATTGGTCGCTAGTTCCCAAATTGGTCGTCTCGTAATCGAAATTTGCGTAAGTGAATTACGTCAATCTAAATGTCCGCTTTGTCCGCAGGGATAGCCCGAGATGTCTGTCTCGGGAGTCTTCGGGTGCGCCGCGGTGTCCCTCCAATGACTCGGTGTACTCGGGCCGGAGCGGGCCGGGGCTGCCCCTCCCCGCCGCGCTGACCGCCGCCCTCCCCGCGGCGCTCCCAGCCGCCCTCCTCCCCCCGCACTCGGCTGCCGTCGCCGCATACCTCGGCGCCGCAGCAGCTGCGGCAGCGCAACAGCGACTCCTCATGTCCTGCCAAGAAGACATGACCGACTCCGAACGATCCGACGCAGTGCTGGACTTCAGTACGAAACGCAGCGAATCGCCGATCGACGACGACGCCGATGACGTCGTCAACTTGAGTAAGAACGAAAATGGGCCCCTCGATCTTTCAGTCGGGACGAGAAAACGCGGACCGGACGACTCTCCGTCTCCCGTCCCGACAAGAAAGAGTTCCAGGACGGAATATAAGCCATCGCCTTCACCTTGGACGACGCCGGTGCGCCGCATCTGCCGTATTTCGCCGCAGCGGTGGCAGCAGCCAGCCTATCGCCCAAAGGAGGTGTGCCTCCAGATTGGAACGGTAAACTTAAGCATGGAGCACCTACGCCTAGCGATGCCACTAAGGCCTTAGAGAAGATGAGCGAGTTAAGCAGACTAGGTGGCGAGGAATTATTTAGGTCTGTTCAGAGTGCAGCCTTAGGAGCTGGCTTGGCTCCAAATGCTGCCGCCCGGCACTCTGCATGGCAGTCCCACTGGCTCAATAAGGGCGCAGACCAAACAAAAGACGTACTAAAATGCGTCTGGTGTAAGAAGAGCTTCAATTCCTTAGCGGATTTAACAGTACACATGAAAGAAGCAAAACATTGTGGTGTAAACGTGCCTGTGCCACCTCCTGGTGGCGCTCCTTTACCGCCATCACTACAACCACCATCTAGTTCACCATCAACGCCTTCTCATAATTCCTCGTCATCGAGCAGTTCATCTAAACCCAATCAAAATGACTTAAATATGCTCATCAAAGAGAACATGCCAATTCCCAGAAAATTAGTACGAGGTCAAGATGTTTGGCTTGGCAAAGGAGCAGAGCAAACTAGGCAGATATTGAAATGCATGTGGTGCGCTGAGAGCTTTAGGTCCTTGGCCGAAATGACCAGTCACATGCAGCGAACACAGCACTACACCAATATAATATCGCAAGAACAAATTATATCATGGAAGTCTTCAGACGAGGCAAAAAATTCAAGCCCAAGCGGCCCCGGGACAAATAGTGCAGTCCCTCCCAACACGGGTACCAGTAGTCATGTTAGCGCTGTCTTAACGTGTAAGGTGTGCGACCAAGCGTTTAGTTCCTTAAAAGAGTTGAGTAATCATATGGTTAAGAATTCACATTACAAAGAGCACATAATGCGCTCGATTACAGAGAGTGGGGGTAGACGACGACAAACCCGCGAGAAGCGTAAGAAATCATTACCAGTTAGGAAGCTTTTAGAGCTTGAAAGAGCACAACACGAGTTCAAAAATGGGGACGGCAATGGAGTACCCATGGGTAAGCCTATAAGGGATTTCGGGACAGGTAGTAGGATTACATGTGAGAAATGTGGGGATAAAATTGAGACTGCTGTGTTCGTTGAACACATACGGCAATGCATAGGCGCGCCAATGTCAAATAGCCAAAGGAATTTTCTAAAAAGCGCTCTTCTATCTAATAACATAATTCCTCCTGACGTGCCCGGGCACGTAACGCCTACTAGTCGTGACGGTCGCAAGAGTATTAATGACGAACAGGCTTCACCTGGCTCCGCTCACCACCGTTCACCATCTTCGGTCAATGATTCCTCCCCCAGTTCCAAAGATCCTAATGCGAGTAACGACCAAAGCTCGTCCCCTTCTGTCCTTAATGCCATAGAACAATTGATAGAGAAGAGTTTCGATACGCGATCAAGACATACAGTACCGGGTATGCCTGGTGGAGCATCTCACGCTCCTATCGGTTCTAGTATTTTGAAAAGATTAGGTATAGATGAGAGTGTAGACTATACAAAGCCATTGGTAGATCCGCAAACTATGAATATGCTAAGAAACTATCATCATCAGCAGGGCTACGGTCGTAGAGAGCGTAGTGGTAGCGAGTCTAGTTCTATGTCAGAGCGAGGTGGCAGCAGAGTCGAGTCTCTTACTCCTGACAGAAAGTTAGACGCCTATCACATGACTCCGCGTACTACACCAGACACTCGTGGTTCTCAGACACCGGCTTCCGAAGACCGTCCGGCCGAAATCCGGATAAAGAAGGAAGTAACTGAGGATGAAGAGCGCGAGAATGGTGTCGACCTGAGCAGTCAGCCAGTTCGCGTTAAGACTGAGGTCGAAGATGAAGATGATCCTCCACGGCCGAGCAGCTCGGCTGAGGAAGACATCAAGCCCGTTGCAAAGCGTGAAAGTGAAGGCCCCAGTCCCGCGGCTAGTCCGCGAAGTCCCGCCAGCGACCGCTCCGGCCACACGCCCGGTCCTGATAGGAAGCCAGCTTCTAGTTTAGGCGCGCTCTCGTCCATGTTCGATAACTTAGCCGGTGGTGGGTCCTCAGCTGAGCCAAGCTCTTCTCGTCGCAGCGGTAGCCACCCTTTAGCGGCATTGCAAAAATTGTGCGATAAAACCGAGACAAATCCGTCGAGGGCGCCCGCGCCGGCGCCATCACCGGCTGGCCCACCGAGCATTCTGACTTTTAGCTGGGCGTGCAATGATGCCGTCGTCACTGACTCCATCATGAAATGCGCACTTTGCGATACTCCATTCATATCTAAAGGTGCATACAGACACCACCTGTCCAAAATGCATTTCGTCAAGGACGGAGCCTTGCCTGATCCAGTCCCCATGAAGGCTCCGCCCGCCGCCGCTTCGCCGGGTACCCACAAAAGCGGAGGCTCCAACGCTACTTCCCCCCAGGACCCTCGAAGCCCCTCCCAGTCATTCGACGAAAGTCCCCACTCGAAGTTTCTGAAGTATACGGAACTCGCGAAGCAGCTTTCAAGTAAGTACGTGTAGACTATAAAGGGGCTGACGGGCCATCAGTTGTGATGATATCATATCCTGCTACGTTAAACCTTGCTAGGGTTAGGTCGCGCCGACGACAAGTATTTTGAAACTCTTTGCCAATTTAATTATTTAGGTAATTATTGTTAGAGTTCACCGCATAGTTCGGTTAGTGTAATTAACGATTAGCGACTTAAGTATACGCCAAACGTCTTACGTTCGTTTAGAGGTAAGAGAATATTTTCAAAATATTGCCTTTAGGTAAACATTGTTGGGGAGGCCGCCGCCGGCCGCGCTTTTCTTCCACACTATACGTTATTCCATTTCTATAATTGTAAATATAAGTCACGTTAAGTCATAAAAGTTCGATTCGATCTCTTGTAAATGTATATTTTTTGCTAAAAAGTGGATACTTTCGTATAATTAAATTTCGATTGCCTTTCGCATGTGATTGGAATGACCGTAAGCGTCGCGTTGTCGTTATACAGTATTTTTCTTTAATAAACGTTGCAATATCATTTTAATGTGTTACTTAATTTTTTTTATGTAAATCAGAGTTAGGGTTAACATTTCTTTAGTTTATTTTCTATGTATATTTTGAAAGTGTTCTTGTTTTTTGGAATCAGAGATCCGTCGATGTCGCAATCTCGGAGATCCAATCTCATTCGATTTCAGTTCGTGTTGTGTAAATATGACATAGAACGCGTAAGGGTTGGACTGTATTTGTCAGCATTCGTTTGTTACTTGACAACAACGTCACCGTTCCCGAGGTGTTGTGATGTGTGGACTGTCACTCTTTCGTGCTGACATATGCTGGCAGATTTCGTGCAATCTTATACAAACAATCTCTTTAGTGTAAATTTTGCTCTAGGTACGCTCTCAAAGCGAGATTGCTATTTATTATTTAGTATTAAGTAATGTTAGGAGACCTACGTCTGTGACACTTGTATACCATTATACCCGCATTATTGATTGGTTGATCAACCAAGCTAATATTATATTTAAAAAAAGTGATACATTATACAGTTTTTCTTTGAAAGGATTAACTACATTGTATACGTTTAGGACCTTCAGATGTAATGAGATATCTTCCATTGTAACATCAGATATACGAACTGTATATACGGTACATGTGAGTGAAAAACTCTTTTATATTTAATAAAAAAATATTGTAAACTGTGTAATGTAAGTCGAAGAGGGATACACTGTCAACTGTCAATTTAAGATGCATATGTACGAAAAGTTGAATCAGAAAAAGGGTTTGAGTACACTATTTTTGTGACACCAGAATTTAAACATATTTTGGCTGACAGTGTGCATCTCAAATTGACAGTGTATGAAAATGGAAAATTTTAAATCTTAAACTATCATTTTAACGATGAAATATACGACAAATATTATGTATACGCTAGCTCTGATGAGGAAACTTTTGCTCATTCTTTAATAAAAAAACATCGTGTTGAATATTGATTTTACCAAATTTAATAATCTTATTTAATATTTTATGTTGTATTTCAAAATGCAATTAAAAGCTCAAAGAAATATATATGTTACATACATTAATTTTTATTTTATTTATTCATTCCCTACTTTATTAATATAATACATTATTAGTTCAAAGAGACATAGTCTGTACTAAATTGAACCTTGTTCTGCTGCTCAAGAAGAGGACACTAGAAAAGGCAATCAGATTTTTCGTTAGTAAACAATATTTGAAAAAAGTCTTATGACTGATTGAAAAGGAGAGCTTAGGACTTTCGTTTGGTTTGTGATGATTTGAATTTGAAAAAATATCTCACTTACTGAAACTTGTCTGTGTCGGCATAAACAAGAGAAAATCATAATCACCGTTATTTGCAACAAACAGTACATAAAAATATGAACACAGATATGTTAAACAATACTACAAATAAACCTAAGGTATTGTGAATAATAGGTAACAACTTATTATTTTCAAATTAGTTTGGATATTTGTATGAAAGAAAGAGCGTCGTTGGCTCTATGGTGTGTACTGTCGCGCTCCTACCGGGAGGGCTGAGGTTCACATCCCGCCACGTGCCTGTGTTTGCGAATTTTCGAAATATATATGTACGTTATCCGACGCTCTTATGGTGAAGGAAAACATCGTAAGGAAACCTGCGCACGCATGCGAAGAGATTTAAAGGTTGTGTGTGAAGTTGTCCAATCCGCACTGGGCCCGCGTAGACGACTAAGGCCAAACACCCTATACGGGTAGGCTCGTGCCCCTCGGTGGGGACATTTAATGAGCTGATGTGGCTTAAATCTTAAGGAGTGTGTTAGGATCCTAATCCTGTCACCAGCGTCCCTTAATTTCGATGAAATTGATAAGGACACATCAACAAAGTATCTTCAAAACAAATACAGACAAACATCATAAATAGGACAAACAATTCCTGAGGTTAGTCTAAATCAACCTACAACATTGATATGGTGAGATTGGATCGTAACCCACCACGTGGGTTCAATGCAGATCAAACCAAGTTAGGTACACAGTTGGTGTTAAGGACAACTACATTATGATAGCATCGAGGACCAACGGTTTCAAGTGCTTTCCGTCGGCTCCTACAAGGGTACCAGGTTCGATCCCCGGGCAGTAACAAACATTAATTAACTAACATTTGTATACATGAACATGTCTGTTTATATTGGTCTGGGTGTTTCCTAAATATGTATGTATTTACAAAAAAAATGTCTGTTTGTAAGTTTATCAGTTGTTTAGTACCCGCAATACAAGCTTCCCGCTTAACTTGAAGATAGATGGCGTTGTGTAAAAAAAAATATTTCGGTCATCCATCCAATTGCAATGGTTGCTTCACTTGCACTATCGTCCACCGAACGCGCCAGCAGATACGCCGAGCCCTTCGTTCAGTAAGATTAAGGGGTAGCTTAGTAGTCGTGGATACTAAGTACTATGTAAGTATTTATGAGTAAGTATGTTATTGATTGATATTTATTATAAAAAATAAAGATAAATAAAAAAATAAGTTTATTAGACAACTTCAGCACATTAAATACAATAGTTTCACAGCGCAACAATCAATAGGTAACTGCTTATATGCTAAGGTTGTACCGAAAACGCTTCCTATTCTAATTACACTGATTCCTTTATTTGAAAAATAAAGGAATCAGTGTAATGATTCCTTTATTTGAAAAATAAAGGAATCAATGTAATGATTTATTTGAAAAATGTGTTAAACCATTTGCATCAATGCAGCAGTGAAAGTAAGCGGTTTTTAAATGTTTGTTACACGATCAGTTCAGTGTCGAAATGAACAACTTTAATGATATAAGTCAATCAACTTCGATATGCAATACTTAACGTTGGAAACTTTTTTGGCCAACTGTGTTGTTTACTTCTTTTTAGTCATATGTTAGATTAGGGCTGTATGTTTCTTTAATTAAATAAATAAATAAATTCCTACACTAGGCTAGGCCTGTCCTGTAGTAAATCTTTTAACACGTAACATCAAGCTTCCGTATACGCGATTTTTGTCACTCAACACTCAATCTGTTTTATTAGTAAGTTATTATTGACATATTTTTTTGTTTCATCAATTCACAACATTTAACAATAAATTTTCACCATTGAAATGTTTCTTAGAAGGTTGATACATTTAGTATTTTCTTATGACAAAGTGTACACGACGGTCAGGATGGTCACCTGATGGTGAGTGATACGCCTGACCATGACAGAGCGCCATTGATTGAGACCAAAAACTGATTAACATTATTCTCTTACAACGCCGCACTGCGCTCGACACTCGAGACAACTGATGTTAGGTCTCTTATACCTGGTAATTTTACTATATAAAACACGTTTATGATTCAAAGAAATCATTCTTATTCGTTCAGTTTGTGCCTACAGGAAAACAGATCACTGACGTCATCGTTTGCTGAGTGACGTCCATTAATAAATTAGCACAAATTCAAATGCTAGACACAAGGTAATCGATAAAGTAATTGTGTTAATTATGTCATTACTACCCATACGGTGTAATGGTTGAGACGTCGGCTAGTACACCGGTTTCGATTCCCGGGCAGTTCAAATTGCAATATTTTTTATACCTTTGATATTTTATTAATGTACGAAAATATCAATTATTATTCTTAAAGTGGAAAGCGAAGCGTAGGCCGACCCCCAGCCAGATGGACGGATGATCTGGTTAAGGTGGCGGGTAGCAGATGGATGTCAACTGCAAGGGATCGGTCCGCGTGGAAATCATTAGGGGAGGCCTTCGTTCAGCAGTGGACATAATTAGGCTGTAATGATGATGATGATGATTCTTAATAGTGTATAATTCTGATCATGTCAAATAATTTGTTCCAATTTGTTAGTTATTCACTTAATCAAAAATACTAAAATATACAAATTACATTAATCCCAGGTAAAATTATACCAGGGTTTCAAGTGAATAAAAAAAAGAAACATTTTATTATAAACTGTAAATTTAATGTCCATATCATCCATCTTTTATGAAGTTTAATATTCTAGCTCGAGCTTTGAGATACCGAGTAAAACTCATTATATATTGGCCTTAACGTCTGTTGCAGACGATCTAAACATTGTCTAGGAAAGACACCTCTTAACACGTGTTAAGTAACATTTAAAAATCGAACTATAAATTACATATGTTTCCCAAACTTCGTACCCAGCAATTATTAAAACTAACAACGAAAACATACAATACCTAAAAACACAGAACGCAATTAAAACGGCAACACGGCGGGCGCAGTCGTAAAAACATGATAAACAGCCCATAAATCAAACTATCCATCTCGCCCTTAGCATAAATCCTTGGGAATGACACCCAAACGGCACCCACCGGAGGGGGGAAACATTAATTAAATGAAATATAACAAAACGTCATATTAATTAGACGGAATTGTTTGATGCCGAGTGACGGCGCTGTGGCTACCCGTCTGGTTAATGATTTTTTAACGTGAACAAATATTTGAGTACCATTGTTTAACTGTCAAAGTGCACGAAAATATTTATTGTCTTTTTTCACATTCTTTTAAGTTATAAAAATTTAAGTACATTTCCTAAGCTGTGCTCAGATGTCATGTCAACTTTTAAGCCCTCTATACAGATATAGGTAACCTACAAAGAACTTATCTTTGTTATTAAACACGTTATATTTCTAATTTAAAGACCCCCTTTTGGTACAATATGCTGACAGTAAATGTTTGTCTTTTAATAATATAGGATTAAGATTATCTAACATTGCAGTTCAAAGGTAGTATTTCTCCTTCTTTTTAAATTTTGCAGTATTATATAGTATACCAAGTGGCTAATGTCACTTCTCATATAGGTAAAGGGTTAGACATAAAGGGTTCACAGTTATTTGTTACTGACTCTTTGGCTTGTCCCAGTATCCAGTAATTTCATCCAGTAATCTCAACCATTCAATAGTATTTTTTATTTCTATTTTTTTTCTAGTATTTTTTTATTTCTAATATTTGTAATATAATAGGGCATTTTAGGGCATATACTGTATTGTAGTATTATCTGTTTATTTATTTATTTTTAAATTGTATCCATATCCACTCATTGCATGTCGTGTTCACTATATATAGAATGAATGTTAAATTATATATTTAAGGAATAATTGTACACCTTTGCACATTACATTCCGTTTGTGAACCAAATAAAAAAAAAAATCTCAGGCAAATAAGTAGACGGTTAACGGTAAGTCATACAGCAGTATCGCGTACCATGGTGCGATTGCCCATGGGAAGCAACCCATAGATAACCATACCCATACACATTTTTCTTTGGATATTTCTTAAACGACTTCGAACGCTTTGTATGTTTTCCATTGTTTGTTAGCTACAATAAAAGATGCTTGTTGCTTAAATTGAGACTTGACGACGCTGTGTCATCATCATCATCAGCTCATTAATTGTCCCCACCGAGGGGAGTCTACCAGCATAGGGGCCTTAGACACCGCGCGGGCCCGAGGATTGGTAGACTTCACGCACAACCTTTGAATTTCTTCATAGGCGTGCGCAGGTTTCCTCACGATGTTTTCCTTCACCGTAAGAGCGTCGGATAAACTAACATATCATTTGAAAAGACATTGGTACCTGGTGGGATTTGAACCTGTACCCTACAGATTGGAAGGTAATAGTCCACACCAATGAGCCACCGACGCTGTGTCAGTATATATTTATTTATTTGTGACGTTGAAACAAAACACTGCCTTTAAAACCTAATATTATGAACTGTGCTTTTATTCATAGTAGGTATAATGTGTCTCTTTCAGCAAGTATTTCGCTGTGCGCCTCCGATTACGCAGCGAAGGGGGCGCTGTCATTAATTTGATGACATAAAACAAAACGTCATTTTAATTAGTCGCCATTATTGGAGTGACAGACAGCGCGCGTTTGTCTTGCAGATCAGTTGGGCGGGGACATACGGGGTTGCGATTGGATTTGCAAAAAATCCAAACATTTGTTTTGAAGTATGTTCCATGTTTAACAATTAAACGAAGAGAGATGATGGCAAAAGGCCGGATGGCATGAGAGAAGGATGGGCCGGGTGCTAGTATGGGATGCAACTTGTGCAGACACGCTGGCCCCTTCCCATCTACATGGAACAAACAACAGAGCTGGTGCGGCTTGTGAAGCGGCTAAAAAGCCAAAGCATTCAAATACAGGGGTCTGGGCTCCGAATATGATTTTGTTCCGTTCGATGTCGAGACCCTTGGTCCGTGGGGTCCTAGTGCTTTGAGACTTTTCAAAGAAATTTCCAAAAGGTTAGTCGACGTCACAGGTGACCGAAGATCTGGCAGCTACCTTGGTCAAAGAATCAGTCTGGCAATCCAAAGGGGTAACGCTGCCAGTATTTTCAAAGGGACTTCTTTTAATTATATTTTTTAGTTTTAATTATTTATTTTTAAGTGTTTAGGGTGTAATATATTTTAGTTACCGAATAATGTAATGTAATAGTTAATATATAATATCATTGCATGTTACAACTAATCTCCAAATATTGTTTGAGAAATATAACAATAATATTAAACGTATATTCAGACTTCACGCTTAACTTGGGGCTAGATGACGCTGTGTGAATGTGAGTGGATATTTAAACATTATTCCATAAAATGGATCTTTTAACCGTTGCTGAATAAAGAGCTCGATTAAGTACCTCGTGTCTGTCTATATGTATTTTATAAGTGTATTTCGTAGTGTGTGCGCAGGAAATACACAATTTGATACAATCTTCTTTTTGACTAACGGACCACTCGCCTGGAGTGCTTTCAGTATTACTGATTGCGGATTACCGCAATCAACGGTTTCTTACGTCTAGTAACATGACAAGAAGACTTGCAACCTTAGCGTCTTCAAGGTCTCCGTTGCTCCGTAGCGTGATGATAAATAGCTTATAGCCTTCGTCGATAAATAAGCTATCTAACACTGAAAGAATTTTTCAAATCGGACCAGTAGTTCCTGAGATTAGCGCGTTCAAACAAACAAACAAACTCTTCAGCTTTATAATATTAGTATAGAAAAAAAAATGTCCAATGTGTCTTATTCAAAAGAAAACTAAATTTTGACACCTGAGGGATACGCTAACATAAAATGGCGATGGTGGCAAACGCTAGTATGAGTTTTGATGTTTACTTTAGAATTGAATTACATTCGTACGTCAGTGTTAAAATTGACAGTAGGTATAACTTTTGACAATCGTCAATGTCACATTGTGAAATGACGCTTTCGAAATATGGGTACGTCATCAGTGTAACTTTGCGTAGGTTTTTACGGTCATTATGACGTAGCTAGTTTACTGATGCTTCCAGTTTCGACAAAAAAACTATAAGCAACGAATTGTCAGTCGATTTCTGTTTTTATAGGATTTGTTCGGTGGAGACAATTCTACGTTTTGTAAGGTTATATTCGTTTATGATATAGTTATCTATTAAATATGAATAAATTAGGAGTGTCTATTTAATATCTAAATAAAAAAACAGTGACTATCGAGTTTCTTCTTGAGGTTTATTTGAATAAAGTTTTTTTGTTTGTTTAACCCTTTTTTTCATGCATATGAATATACGTATATACGGTACAACGCCAAAAAAATTTAGATTTTTGTCTGTCTGACGGTCTGTCTGTTTGTCCCGGGTTATCTCTAAAATGGCTGCATGGATTTGGACGGGACTTTTTTTGGTAAATAAAGTAATGCGTACTGCGCGCTTATTAGGTAATGTTTTACTACGGGAGAAAATCTTATCTCTCTCTTTTTCACATTAGGGAATCATGGTCGTTTATTGGCACTATTACAAAGCTAATTGATATAATAAACCTTATTAAACATAATAAAAACTACTTAAAATAAAGTTTTCAGCACCAATTTCTAAGATTTCCACTTCTCAACTAGGAATGTACAGCGCGAAATATCACCCCGTATATCCCCGCACCTGACCCGTTCGCTTTCGAGGGCTTGAGTGACGTCGCGTCCATCAACCGCTAACCCTAAACCGCCGATGTGTACACCGCTCGTTTCATACACACCCCGGTCCCATAGGCCCGAAACAGAGGAGCAATGGCTCGTCATTGTGTAAACGTCGACGGATGACGTCATTATAGTGATTAAGGTGAGGTTGGGGTGAAGTTAAGACGTCTCGTTGACTGATTCGGGACGAGTTTGGCGAAGGTTTATGGGCCCTTAATTAATGTTTAGTGATATTTCGCGGGATGCCGCCGCTGGTAATAAAAATGTTTATTGGTTTCCATCAATGTAAATTTGTGTATTTTAGGAACAACACAAAGGAAAAAAGGAACTGTCATAAGTTCAGTTTGTTGGTTGTTTATCGTGGTGTAATTTGAAGCACGAATGAGGTAACTTTTTTCGTAAAAAAAGAAGATGGCTATATTCATTTAGAAAATGAAAATCTCCGGGTTGCATAATTGAACTAAAGCTATGAAATTTACCAAGTATCATCGTTACACCTACATTTTATAATTTCAAAATTAAAGGTGCTGAAGTCAAAAAGATAATGCTACAAATTGATGTGCATATTTCAAAACAAAAATGAATCATTAATTTTTAATTACTCGATAACCTAAATCCGTGACGTCATATCTCTAAATCTATGAAATATATATGTCATTATGAAACATCTGAACAAATAGTACAGTTGATCAGTCCACACCAGTCTACACACAAAAATATTTTAGTCCATTAATAAAATAATGCACTTCAGTGTTGCCAACCCCGAAACGAAAGTCCTCGTACATAAGCAGCTAAAAATCTCGTACTTTGACTTTCCAACCTCGTACATCTAAAAAAACGTTTTCATCATTAAAATACTAAATAAAATAAACATTGGCTAGCTTCTTACTAAAAAAACATCACCTTATGATAGAGCCGACTAACGTGGAGGGCAACATTTTTTATTAATCGGAGTTTTCCCGGTTACATAACTACTACAGTCTGCAGACAATGATCGTTTAAACTAAATGCGACCAATGTTTTTTTTGTGTAAAAGTTCAAGTTCTGATAGATAGATTTTAATATGTAGTATGGTCAAAGTACAAAATCTCGTACATAATTGTACTAGGTTGAAAGTGTCCTCGTACCTCGTACGGGAGACCACAAATCTCGTATATTTACGAGGAACCTCACGTTTGGCAGCCCTGATGCATTTAAACAAGCCAAGAACGGTCAAGAGCCAAACCCGGGCGCGCCATTACTTAACAATTGTACCAACCCTTCAAAGTTCGGTACAATAGACCTCTATCGGCTGAGCGATGGGCCTCCGCGACCCGCTCGTTGAGTAAATAGCCAGATTTGGATCGCGCAATAAATGATTTAGTTTGAGGTCGCGGTAATAAGCGGATTGATGCGAATGGCGCCCGGTCATTTGTCGACGGCGGTTAACTCGACTAAAAAAAACATTTCTTTTTACTTTTCGCTTTTGTGATCGACAAGTTGCACGCGCTGTGGGTTATTGGATAATTTTTCTGGAAGTTTTACAGAATGTACACAAGCTCAAAGATTTTTGTATTTTGCAAGCAAGTGAATTGGTTATCTGAACGGGTGCCTGCTGTTTCTCATAGAACTTAGTTTTGCTTTTGATATAAACATCGGACTGAAGAGTAACCTAACCTTCCTTCATAGCCCACGACAGTCGACTTGGATGGATGGAGTTCTCTAGACGACATCGGGAAGAGTGTGGTTGGTAATAGTTATCTTTAAACTAATCAGCCGTCACCATACGGTATAGAACTGACAGAACAAGCTTATATCATTGTACTTAATTATTAATGAAATACAGCACAAATGCATGCACAAATTTGGAATAAAACTATCATCATCGTCATCATCAGCTCATTAGACGTCCCCACCGAGGGGCACGAGCCTACCCGTATAGGGTGATTAGGCCTTAGACTTCACGCACAACCTCTTCGCAGGCGTTCGTTCATTTCCTCTTTCCTCACGATGTTTTCCTTCACCGTAAGAGCATCGGATAACGTTCATATATTTTCGAAAATTCGATAACACATTGGTACGTGTCGGGGTTTGAACCTCAGCCCTCCCGGTAGGAAAGCGACAGTCCACACCATTGAGCCACCGACGCTCCCATTGAGCCACCGACGCTGTAATATAAAATATATCATTTAAATTTTATATCCTGTATTTTGGTATCGGGCTTCAAATAAATAAACACAGGCAGCATTTCCACGAATCGAAAAAATATTACTATTTATTAAACACTTATCTTATACAACACACTCCGGCATTTCATGCAACCCGTCAACGTCGCGTGGATTGATAGCCGCGAATACATCTAGACGGGGTCTTGCCGGCCCCCGCGCCGTCCGTCATACGTCATCGTCACCGGCGCCCAGTGCGCGGGGTTAAGCAGCTGGACAAAAGATCTTAACGGTGGTTTTTGTCCAGTCATTGGAGGGTTGTGATTACGATGGTGATGTTGCGGTTTCCTGCTTGGCTGTAATTGCGCGCATGGATAACTAGTGCTAGGAAAGTGTTTGTTTGACTAAATGAAAATAAATGTAAACTAATAAGTAAGAAGTGAAGTGAATTTGGTTTTCAAGTGCATTCGCTTTTTACACTAGTTCTTTTATCAGACGCAATACATATCATCTGATTTCATCACTATTGATTTATACAATACAGATTGAAGAAGGAGTCCGGATGACTTTTATTAATTTTAAGTGGAGCATAAGCGGACTTTATTGTAAATTACTTTATTATTTTGAATTCATGTGTAATTTTTAAAAGGTGTATTCAAAGAGGGCTAAAGTGTAGTCTATGTTTAAAAAAAAAGCTTAATATGCTACCATTCTCATTTATTTAAAGCATTCGTACAATCAAGATTAAATTCAATTCAGTATTTTCATACATTTTTTTCCAGCCATACATTTTGGTGCATATGAGCCGTACTTTTTAAATCTACAACAACCATCAAAAAGTCGAACAAACCTAAAAAGAACATTCGAGAGTCACAATTTTAAGAAGCAATCATTACCCTCCCACCATCCCGACTATTCCCGTCGTAAATTGCGACACAAGATCGCGTTTAATTTGATTAATGGCGTTGTCAGTCTCAGTTTCGCCATCTTTTGTCCGTGTTGCACCCGCGGGCGCACTGTGCACCCATAATGGACACATGTCCAACCATCCATCAGCACCGACAGATGCCGCCGAGTGGTCGGCATTTGTTTCGCAGAGTTATCGCCACGGCGCTGGATTTCAATATAGTCCGCACAGTGGTACCGATCAGTTGAGCTGGAATGATTTATATGGTTACAGTTTTAAAATAGTGCAGCTTCTTCGGGTTTGAGACGTATGCGTTTTAGTGGATCTTGGGAAATTGGTTTATGCCGCAACGGATGACTGTTGGTTATTAGTATTAAATATCTATAAAAAACTTCTTAATTACATAAATAAAATTAATATCTACTGATATTGACACAGCGCCATCTAATCCCAAAGTATGCATTAAACCCGTAATATGGCTACTGAACAACGGATAAACAAACTAATCTACATTTTTTTAAACAAACAGTCATGTATACCACACAGATGTTTTAACTGCTCGGGGATCGAGCCCGAAACCTTGGCGTAAGAGCCATCTCTACCAATTACACCACATGGTCGTCGAAAATATAATCATATCTTTCTACGTGCTTTGGATAGTTTGAGCCTGTGTGTTGGGTTGCGACTCAATCTCCTTTAATCATTGTCGGGCTGCTTGGCAACTTACCTCTGAGTGAGCTGTTTTCTTTAAGAATGTTTCTTTAAGAATGACTTTTATGAAATTTACAAAAAAACATACCTACCGTTAAAGTTTAGTTATTTTAACGCATACTTATCTACTTAGCTTACCTACCGTACTACTGGAATAAGATCCACATTTTGCGCCAGATATCCCGGTCCTCCGTTTTCCGCACCCAGTTATCACCAGCGACCCTTCACAATTCGTCGATCCATTGGTCCAGGCATCCTACGCTACGCTTGCCAAGACGCGGTCTCCACTCCAGAACTCGTCGGCTCCAACGGCCATCGGTTCTGCGACATACGTGACCAGCCCACTGCCACTTCAACTTGCTGATCCCGCGAGCTATGTCAGCAACTTTAGTTCTCTTACGAATAAAATATATCTAAAGTTACCCCTAAGAAAGATCAAAAACATAGGTCGAGTGACTAGCATATTTTTACTAGTGTAAAATATTTTCAAAGGGCATAATAATAATGACTGAATCTGTAAACAACCTCGTACCCCACTCGAAACGAATACGTTCTAAATTTAAACCCTTCACATTGACAACGTCAAATCAGTTGACAGGCGCTGTCAGTTTGACAGACGGGCGGTGACGCACAGACGCGCACCTGATTTTATCGTTCGAAGCCAAATGAATGGGCCCTCTTTGTCGATCAGCTGTCATTGAAGCGTCCCGATAACTATAAGTCGTCGTTTTTTATATACGAATCAATAAAACGGTGACTGGTCGGGATTGATTTTATGAGAGCTGATATGTTAAGGCTTGGTAGACATAATTTACGTTCTTTGGTATTCATTTGCGGTTAAACTAGTAGATAGTGTTTTGTAGAGCGTCGGTGGCTCAATGGTGTGGACTGTTGCCCTCCTACCGGGCGGGCTGAGATTCAAATCCCGCCTCGTACCAATGTATTTTCGACAAAATATGTACGTTATCCGACGCTCTTACGGTGAAGGAAAACATCGTGAGGAAACCTGCGCACGCCTGCGAAGAGATTTAAAGGTTTGCGTTAAATCTGGGTTAAACATAACGATGTGCTTACTCTTAGCTCGAAAACTCATGTTTTATGAATTTTATTAGTCTTCAAAGATAGATGGGCAAGTCCATTCATCCATTTTTTAAAGTACATTAATTGTCAAAAATTTGTTAGCAAAAGGATAACACATATAATTTAAAGCAACTTTTGCTATGAAACCGTTTTAGTGGCAACATTTAATATAGTTGTAGTACAAAATTCACAAACTATGCGTACTAATTACTGATGCGTGACGTCATAAGTAGGTAGCCTTTTGTATGAAGCGTTTTTGGCAAAGTCCATTAATGTTGACGACCCATTTGGTGTTGCGGTTGAGAGGTCGGCTGCAACACCAAGGGTTCCGGGTTCGATCCCCGGGCAGTACAAACATTGCTATGCGGATGACAGTACGGGAGATGCCTTATATACCGGCCGTGCCAGTTCTTCTAGGGAAAGCGTCGAAGAGTGTCGAAACAGAATTGTGTCTGAGGTCGAGACTTCTGTTAATCAAGTCTCCGATTGGGGTCAAGACAATCTAGTGCAGTTTAACCCCAAAAAGACACAGGTCTGTCCTTTCACCGAAAAAAGACACCCTTTGCAGTCTCGCCCAAATTTTTAAACACTCCCCTTAGTCCCTCAGCTAGTATCGGAATTCTTGGTGTTGATATTTCTAGCAGTGTTCAGTTTCGCGGTCATTTGGAGAGTAAAGCCAAGTTGGCCTCAAAGAAGCTCGGTGTGCTTAACAGGTCGAGGCGGTATTTCATGCCGGACCATCGCTTGCAACTTTACAAGTCGCAAGTTCGGCCGCACATGGAATATTGCTCTCACCTGTGGGCGGGGGCACCCCAGTACCAGCTTCTTCCACTTGACCGCATTCAGAGAAGAGCGGCTAGAATTATAAATGATCAGGATCTTTCCGATCGGCTTGATCCTTTGGGTTTGCGAAGAGATGTGGCTTCGCTCTGTATCCTCTACCGCATATATCATGGGGAGTGTTCTGACGAGTTATTTGGGCTTGTTCCTGCGGCTGAATTCCACTCACGTACTTCGAGGCAGAATTCCAGATTTCACCCACACCATCTGGATACTTGGAGATCTTCTACAGTTCGTTTTGATAGACATTTTCTGTCGCGTACAATTAATTTGTGGAATCAGTTGCCATCGAAAACGTTTCCGGAACGATATGCCCTGGCATCTTTCAAAAAGAGAGCGTTTTCTTAAATAAATGGCCGGCAGCGCATCCCTGCGACCTCAGCTGTTGCAAATGTCCATGGGCGGCGGTGACACTTTCCATCAGGTGAACCGCATGCTCGTTTGCCTCCCTATGTTATATATATAAAAAAAACTGTTTTAATATTGCTCGTTACTATAATTTTACACTTGGACATTTTGCAAAATTTTTACTTACTCTGAAACATTATAATATATAATGATAAACGAAATCTGTCCACAATTCTGTACATCAATATCGAAAAGTTTCAACGTTCCATAGTTATCTTAAATTTGATGGATAGCGTCGATAGAAAGCAACGTGCGCGCGCGCATGATTGACATTAATTTGACAGCTGTCATGGCGCCCGGGCACCGATCGGCGCGTCAGTCACCACTAGATGTGATATTTTTAAAGTTTATAGACAAGAGTATCGTGTGATATCAATGATATAATAGATCCTTTTTTTATATACATAACTAGCATTTTTCCACGGCGTCACTCGCATGAAATTCGGAGTAACATGGTTCCCCTTTACTGGTTACAAAACCAGAATACTATTTTACGCTGTTGTAGATTATATAATACGTATTTCCATTGAGTTTAGCTTCCTACCTTGAAAATTACGAAAAGTACCTTAAAAAATTATACCACTTCTCGGCCGAAGGAGTCGATTTCCGGATAAAAGATCCAAAATTTTATTGGTAGAGACGAACTGTCCGCATTTCAATTTAAATATTTCTACTTTAAACCCACCCTCCATTTAAGGTAAGTGGGGGGTTAGAATAAGACAAAAAATAGCATATGCTTATCTCCGTCCCTTCAACTATCTCTATTTGAAAAAAAAAACTTTAATTCGTCTTCCCGTGAAAGACGGCCAACCAGACACACTTTCGCATTTTATATTAGTATGGTTATCATTGTGTGATATGGTATTTTCTGTTAGTGATAAACGAACAGACTTCGCGAAGAAATTGTTTTGAACACAGCAATGTGAAAATAAATCTTATCTTAGCTAAACGTAAATTGTTTGTTCGTTTGAAGAGTTTTGACGGTTCAAGGATAATAAATAATTGAATATTATAGCTTAGCATTTTTTATCACAAGTTACCAACTATGCTGCGATCCTTGTTTTTGTCATATAGAAGCTGTGCAGTCCTCACCCACAATCATTTTATAAGACTTTTTTATCATTAGGATTGTATTAAAATAACTTTGATTTAAAGAATATTGTGTTAGTTTTACGATCAAAAATATTGTAATCATTTCCAAAATATTTCCAAAAGAGTAAAAAACTTCTAAGTTGCTTGCTGGATTCTTCTCAGTAGACAACAACAGTCTGAACCAGTGGTAGTATCGAATTTGACATTCATAAGTGTTCTTTATGTACCTAAATTGAATAATATATACAATAATCTTCATCAGCTCAATAAACGTCCCCATTGTGAGGCACGAACCTACCCGTAAAGGGTTGCCTTAGTCGTCCGGGCGGGCCCAGTGGGTGTTGGAGAATAAATGTTTGATCTAAATTCTACGGTCATATGTATTTCAAATGTTCAATAAAATAGACTGAAAATTCAGCCAACCATATGTCCGACACAGTTGAAGTTCACACGTATAAAACAAATCTAAAACAATCTATTCGGCAAAACGTACTCTATCCGCGCGTCAATCAGACGTCCGGCGCACGTTTGTGTCGATCGAGTAATATAGCAAAAACGAAAATAAATACCGATTGTTTAGTTGCTATTAATTTAACGGAATACCGTATGACGGATAGAGGGCTCGATAGTGTGGAAGTTGCGTTGGACAAGTCCATTTTTGAAGTAAGTAACATACACTCTATTGTACACAATTGACAAAAAAAACCTAAGGTTAGCACATACAATTTAAAGCAACTTTGCTAATATATAAAAACAATTTGCTAAAAGAACTTTAATATAGTTGTAAGTACAGAATTAATAACTATATGCATAGAGCGTCGGTGGCTCAGTGGTGTGGACTGTCGCTTCCTACCGGGAGGGCTGAGGTTCCAATCCCGACACGTACCAATGTATTTTCGAATTTTCGAATAATATATGTACGTTATCCGCCGCTCTTACGGTGAAGGAAAACATGTGAGGAAACCTTCATGCGCCTGCGAAGAGATTCGAAGGTTGTGTGTGAAGTCGTCCAATCCGCACTGGGCCCGCGTGGACGACTAAGGCCTAATCACCCTATACGGGCAGGCTCGTGCCCCTGGTGGGGACGTTTAATGAGCTGATGATGATGAAACTATGCATACGAACTAATAAGGCGTGACTTCATAATTTAAGTAGCCATTTGAAACTATTTTGGGAAATTTCATCAATATGTTTTTATTAGAATTGGGAAACCTCTGCGAGTTTTAATGTTAACGGAGTCATTATTTAACCATTGTTTTTATTATTAAGCGGTCCATCGATACCGTTGCAGAAAAAAATCATCCCTTTTGCACAAGTCAAGCAAAAGTCTGTCGTTTAATGGGTGATCCAAAAAAAATTTTAATACAGGCATAATTTTTTTTTTATTTTGTCCTATTCGGTGTCGAGACCCTTGGTCCGTGGGGTCCTAGTGCTTTGAGGCTTTTCAAGGAAATGTCGAAAAGGTTAGTCGACATCACAGGTGACCGAACATCTGGCAGCTACCTTGGACTAAGAATCAGTCTGGCAATCCAAAGGGGTAACGCTGCCAGTATTTTCAGAACCTTGCCGAAAGGGACTACTTTTAATTAATTATTTATTTTTAAGTGTTTAGGGTGTAATGTATTTTAGTTATCTTCTTTTATTTATTTTGTATATTTTCTATTCCGATGTAATTAAAAAACCAAGTAATTTTTATATGCATTAATATTTTAATATGCATGATTGTGTTTTGATGACCATGTTAAAGGATTAGTTTGCGCATTGAAACATTAACTAATGCTTCTTGTGAAATGGTAATTTGCTAATTTATTTTGTGTAAAACATTAGACAACCGTTTCTGACGCCTTTAAGTGTCATTGCCGTTTAATTGGTTAATTAGAAAACCATCTCCATTGAAAGCCAACCTATTTAAGTAATTTTCATCATCATTTTATCAGCTCATTAAACGTCCCCACCGAGGGGCACGAGCCTACTTGTAAGGGTATTTAGGCCTTAGTCGGCCAGTGCGGGTTGGACGACTTCACGCACAAACGTTGAATCACTTCGCAGGCGTGTGCAGGTTTCCTCACGGTGTTTTCCTTTACCGTATGAGCGTCGGATAACGTACATATATTTTTCGAAAATTAGAAAACACATTGGTACGTGGCGGGATTTGAACCTCAGCAGCTCAAAGTAATTTTTATCGGAATCGAATTGTTTTTTTTACATAACTCAATTTACAAAGTATACCTATATAAAACTCGCAAAACCTGATTACCCTCGAGTAAGTAGAGCTCATCAAAATTTAATAACGAATGCGGTGAAAATGTTAACCGAAATTGGCTGGTCACTATTTGTGCTTGCGATAGAGAACAAACACTATGTTTGTGTATGGTACAAGTTAAACAAAGTAGCGTGCCAAAGGAGTCACGTAGACAGAAGCAAATACTAATAAATATTATATTTGATATCCAAACCTAAAGTTTGTCATTTTTATATTTACTCTTAATTTATAGTACTGAGACGTAATACAGGTTGCATAAGTATAGGAGGTGAACAATTCGATTAATTTTTGGGATCTTATTTAATTTAACCTACTTGCAGTGCATCCCGCTTTACACCGAACCAGGTTGAGATTATATGCTAATATTCACTGCATCGGTTAATAATATAAGTAGAAGGTGCTCTAGCATAGTATGACTTGACTTATATCATTGTTAAAAACAAAACATGTTATTCAAATTCCGAATTCTAAATTCGATTTTTAAATTCGAATTCTAAATCAGCAGTTTTTTTTTTGTTTATTATTAATTATCATAACTTTTGGCCAGTACTCAATAATTACCATGAAATACGCCTGTTGCTTGGACCTCACACTAGGCCGCCCCGCCTTCGCTCACGTCAGTCAGCACACATCAATCACTGTTCATGGCGACTGTTCCACTCATATTTCAGGGGTCACCTCACAACACCCTTATCACAAGCACGCAAGGTCCAAAATGAACAGCCGCACAGGTGACGCCGGGTCAGACGGGAAATGAGTGTAGGTTTTCAATCGATTAAGTGACCCGCCAAATGAAGTAGAATGCGAATGAATAGCTGTTATAGTTTCACGGACGGTTTGCGTTCTGTTTTTAAATATTGCAATGCATGTACTGAAACAAATGACAGTCGTATGTTATGATAGTGATGTGGTTTGTCAAGTAACTGCTTGTAGAGATCGGCAATGTAGAGGGTAGAAGTTGGATGAATAAATCTTTTATTTAATTACTTAATGAGATATACTGATAAAAAAATCATAATAAAGAATACACAATATATATGTAAATTTTCTTTGATCCTTCTTCTTCTCTTCAACCTATTGCAGTCCACTGCTGGACTCCCCCATTTTCATCATTCATCATTTTCTTTGATATGAGAAATAAATTAACCATTCCAATAGATTTAAATCTATGACTATACCAAAGAATGCTAAGGATGAAACACAAATAAGTTATCTATGGTTGTGCGTCGCAGCATGTAAAAGGCTGTCTTATCTTCAATTTTATCTTATCCACAGCTGGACATAGGTCTCCACTATGCAGCAGTTATCTAATAAAGCTTAAGATCAGCAAATTCAAAATATCTTTATTCAAATAAATATTTTACAGATACGTGCTTTTGAATCGTCAATTGTTATTATTATATTTTTATGACTACCACCGGTTCGGAATAAGTAGGATCTTCGAGAAGAGCCGGCAAGAAACTCGATAGTCACTCTTTTAAACTTTTAGCATCACTGGTTACAGAGTTTTGTCATTTACCTACACTTAACTTTACAATAATTTATTACAAAGATTTTGTAACTGGAACACTATGTGCAAGACTACACATCTTTATCCGATAAATATTCGTGTATTATATAACTTTCTTCATGAAATCAAAGGTAACGCGAAAAGTAATATACTAATTTTTATCAATAGGTTAAGAAGTTGACTATTCAATTAAGAGTTTTGGGTTTGATCTTCGTTCACATAATATGCGTGCATAAACATGAATGTTTATATTTGCCTGGATGTTTCTATATATGTCCGTATTTACAACAAAATAGTATAGTTCTAATATAAATGAGATATGTTACGCTATATGGATGGCTGTGGCTGTCACCTTCCTACCGGGAGGGCTGTGGTTCAAATCCCGACACGTACCAATGTATTTTCGAATTTCGAAAATATATGTACGTTATCCGACGCTCATACGGTGAAGGAAAACATCGTGAGGAAACCTTCATGCACGCTTGCGAAGAGATTCGAAGGTTGTGTGTGAAGTCGTCCAATCCGCACTGGGCCCGCGTGGACGATTAAGGCCTAATCACCCTATACGGGTAGGCTCGTGCCCCTCGGTGGGGACGTTTAATGAGCTGATGATGATGATGATATGGATGGCGGTAGTCATTGATTTATTTGAGTAGGCTGTAACACAATCCGCTACATGCTAGTTTAAAAAATACTCTGTTTAAGACTCTACGACATCACAGACTAAAACGCTTAAATACTAGTTCAACACAAAATCATAACTGTAACGAATAAATGCAACAAATCACAGTTTGATATCTTACTTATAAGTAATACTTTATAATAAAACATATTTTTCGTATACTCTGTGTAAACTTAGCAGATTCTTCTAAACATACTTCGCCCTCTAAAACATAAAGCTGTCTACTCAATAGCACCGTTCTTTATAAACAATCGCTGTCCAAATTGTAAACAAACCTTTAACAGTCGAAACAACGATAAATTAAATCACCAGTCCGTACGCAGCCTAAAAATATTAAGGCGACACCATTAATAAACATGTAACGTCTTTTTAAAATAGTCCACAAGTGCCCACTAACCCTGACGAGCTAATAAACCGTGGCACACATGATATCACTTGAAGCCAATCGATCGACTCCCACGCCGAGCGCTTTTTGTACGACTCGCCACTTAAGCTTGTGTGTGCATGCCCTTATTAACGGGAGAGTAACGTGGATGCGCCCGATTCTGTGACATTGTTAAGCTACTTTACTTAAACTTAAATTATTTAGTTTCAAAATTTAAAAGGCAAAAAAAATTAAGACACTATTATACGTCATATTGGCTGGTCACGTATGTCGCAGAACCGATGGCCGTTGGAGCAGACGAGTTCTGGAGTGGAGACCGCGTCTTGGCAAGCTTAGCGTAGGACGCCCTTCGGCCCGATGGACCGACGACTTGCGAAAGGTCGCTGGTGGAGGCTGGATGAGGAAAGCGGTGGACCGGGATATGTGGCGAAAAATGGGGGAGGCCTATGTCCGCTGCGATAAGTTGAATGGAAAAAATGAATACGTCATATTCGAAAACGACTCTTGACGACATGTTTAATTTATTAGAAATTATTTTATTTCTAATCAAGTTAAACACTTAATTCTTCATATTAAGGAGAAATAAAATTTTGGGTTCGATAGCCTTACAAGTTGCAATAAAGGTACTTTAGCGACTATGTCTGGTGTCATCTACCACCATGTAAGCTTTNATTTGAGTAGGCTGTAACACAATCCGCTACATGCTAGTTTAAAAAATATAATCTGTTTTAAAGACTTACGACTCACAGACTAAAACGCTTAAATCTAGTTCAACAAAATCATACTGTACGAATAAATGCAACAAATCACAGTTTGATATCTCACTTATAAGTAAATACTTTATAATAAAACATATTTTTCGTATACTCTGTGTAAACTTAGCAATTCTTCTAAACATACTTCGCCCCTAAACAATCTAAAAGCTGTCTACTCAATAGCACCGTTCTTATAAACAATCGCTGTCCAAATTGTAAACAAAACCTTTAAAGTCGAAACACGATAAATTAAATCACCAGTCGTACGCAGCCTAAAAATATTAAGGGCGACACCCATTAATAAACATGTAACGTCTTTTTAAAATAGTCCACAAGTCGCCCACTGGAGCTAATAAACCGTGGCACACATGATATCACTTTGAAGCCAATCGATCGACTCCCACGCAGCGAGCGCTTTTTGTACGACTCGCCACTTAAGCTTGTGTGTGCATGCCTTATTAACCGGGAGGTAGTGGTATGCGCCCGATTCTGTGACATTGTTAAGTACTTTACTTAAACTTTAAATTATTTAGTTTCAAAATTTAAAGGAAAAAAAAATTAAGACACTATTATACGTCATATTGGCTGGTCACGTATGTCGCAGAACCGATGGCCGTTGGAGCAGACGAGTTCTGGAGTGGAGACCGCGTCTTGGCAAGCTTAGCGTAGGACGCCCTTCGGCCCGATGGACGACGACTTGCGAAAGGTCGCTGGTGGAGGCTGGATGAGGAAAGCGGTGGACCGGGATATGTGGCGAAAATGGGGAGGCCTATGTCGCCTGCGAAGTAGTGAATGGAAAAATGAATACGTATATTCGAAACGACTCTTGACGACATGTTTATTTTATTAGAAATATTTTTATTTCTAATCAAGTTAAACATGTTATCAAATAAAACACTTAATTTTTCATATTAAGGAGAAATAAAATGTTGGATTCGATAGCCTTACAAGTTGCAAATATATGTACTTTGTCGACTATGTCTGGTGTCATCTACCACCATGTAAGCTTTGGTCAATCTTATACAAAACATTAAGGTAAACAGAAGAATCTTTTCCCATATTGACGTAAATTATAGAACTCATAAACCCTAAATCAGCATCATCGAGTTACGTAAATACCATTTCTATTTCAAACCCAGCCAATTCATGACAATCCATTCATGTCGAAACCAACCCAAAACTGTCCCGGAAAGTCTGATCGATTGACTTTACAGTTTTACACCCTCATAAAGTATATAATTAACCCACACGCTTCCTATCATATTTATAGTGATAGGATAAAAGAGGAATCGTCGCCGAGTCGTTTGGTGTTAAATATGAAACGGTATGTCACATTTCCGTCGTCACACGCCATTAGTCTCACGAGATTAGTGAACTGCTGCTTTTGACAATTGATTTATGTCTGTCACGTCTCGTCACAGCGTCGGCGCGGGCGCAGGCGCACACACGAGCGCTTCCACACAAGCCAAAGAGTGGGGCGCAGATATGCAAGATTCATCATTTGATGCATTTATATGAAAGATATTCGAGAATCCAACTGTTGGGACTTTTTGTGATAAGTGAACGCGACGGTCAGCTCTGTCACCTGGTGGCAAGTGATACTCTGACTAATGACAGAAGCAGTGTTAAAGGAAGTTAATTATAAGATAAGATACGATAAAAAACATTTATTGCAAATATGAAAAAGGCATACAACATAACAAAAAAGGAGTACAATCTAGGCGGCCTTATTGCTAAGGTAGTAATTCCTTCCAGGCAACCTTTGGGTGAAAGAAAAATACTTATAAGTATGCGGGCTAGCTTATAAAAGGAAGCCTTTATATTCCATCAACACAGCCCTGCACCTATTACCCCAGACGACAGATGTTAGGTCTCTTATACCCGGTGATCACAGAAGTGCATAGCACTCCTATTTGACTCCTATCTGGCACTGCGGTGTTACCTACCTAGATGATGCAGTATCGAGTCTACCACCCTGGGGCTGGGTGGGAACCTCATCATCATTATTGTTATCACAGCCTAAAATTTTCCATTACTTACCGAAGCTCCCAATATTCTCTTTCACGCCAATCACAAGCACTCGACATCTATCGGCTACCTTAACCAGGTCTTCAATTAGTATTCTTCACGGATTCCTTGTAGAGCTATAGGCGTGCGCAGGTTTCCACACGATGTTTTCCTTCACCGTAAGAGCGTCGAAAATAAATGCACTTGTAGATATAATTTCGAAAAGACATTAGTAGGGGCAGGATTTGAACCTGCACCCTCCACATCGGAAGGCTACATTCCACACCAATGAGCCACCGACGCTCGAATCTAATATCAATCATAATACATATACCTAACGTCTGATTGTCTCTGGCGACAGGCGCAGTGCGGCATTGACGGAGAATAATCTTCTTCTGCTTCTTCTATCTATTCAAGCTATCGCAGTCCACTGCTGGACATAGGCTCCCCATTTTGCGCCAGATATCCCGGTCCTCCGCTTTTCTCATCCAGCCTCCACCAGCGACCTTTCGCAAGTCGTCGGTCTATCGGGCCGGAGGGCGTCCTACGCTACGCTTGCCGAGACGCGGTCTCCACTCCAGAACTCGTCTGCTCCAACGGGTTCTGCGATATACGTGACCAGCCCACTGCCACTTCAACTTGCTGATCCGGCGGGCTTCTGTTTCTTATCGAGTCGATATGGATTCATAAGTTAAATATGGTAACGCGACCAATATTGGGCTACTTTAATCGCCTTTCATTTGGCCCCGGAAGCCACACGAAGATGGACAGTTCGGGCAAGACAGTAGGTATTAAGCACCTCGATAAAGAGATCTGAATCTAGATTGAGTTTATCAACCGCCTGCCCCCTCTGTACCTCAAGATATTCACACAAGTGTCCAACAGGGAAACACGACAATTTATCACTAAAACTAAAATAGTTGAGCCATGTTTGCGGGAGCGGACTCGCGCGAAAAAAGACACACAAAATTTATTTTAATAATTTCCAGATGTAATTGTTAACAGCTGTCTTTAAACGGTGTTTTATGGTGAAGGATGTCAGCCATGCTGGGGGAGGTGGTGGCTGGTTTATTAAGATTTAGAACCAAATCATATGGGAAACACTGCATTGTATAAATACTGGCTAAAAAGGAAGGCGTACTAATTCATATAAATAGTTTTTTTTTTGTTGAAATTTAGTATAAAGTGTAAGTTAGTATAATTTAATATACAGAATGATCTATAGACTTTTCCAGTCATTTAATTATTTATAAGTTCGTATATACTGGTGAAAATTCAATTAATAAGAAGAATATAACAATATACTCGTAGATGAGCTATGTAGCCATAATTTGTGCAAAGAGCTTGAACTTTTTGAACGAGACATTTTTATATACTACTGACAATCTTTAAATATTTACTATATTAGTTAGGCTGATACTAATCTTCATAACTTATGATCCTATGCTTAAATTAAGCACATCGAAGTTAATACCAATTTATTTTCTAGGCAAATATTATTGTCTCACGAATCTAGAGCGTATTTTGAGTACTTGCTTTAGTTAACTAGGTAGAAGTGATATAATTGAATTCTCGATACTCATTAGATTACTGGGTATAAGAGACCCAGCATCTGTCGTCTCCGGCTAATAAAATAGTCTGTCTGCAGTTATTGTTTTCCTTCAACACTATATGTCGTTGAAGGTGCAGTGCACATTTCTAATATCATCATCATCAGCTCATTAAACGTCCCCACCGAGAGGCACGAGCCTACCCGTATAGGGTGATTAGGCCTTAGTCGTCCACGCGGGCCCAGTGCGGATTGGACGACTTCACACACAACCTTCGAATCTCTTCGCAGGCGTGTATGAAGGTTTCCTCACGATGTTTTCCTTCACCGTAAGAGCGTCGGATAACGTACATATATTTATCGAAAATTTGAAGATACATTGGTACGTGTCGGGATTTGAACCTCAGCCCTTCCGGTAGGAAGGGGACAGTCCACACCACTGAGCCACCGACGCTCTATATAACTAGTTAGCTAATATAACCTAGAGAAATAAATAGCCAATACACTTCATAAAAAATTCATTTCTAATTAGAGGTTCTGTGATCAAATATTTTAGACAAAAGAAAACGTACTTTTATTTTACTTATATAGTAAATAAGTAATGTTATATTATTTCAGATACGATTGAACAAGATATGTTAACATTGTCCTGTTTTAACCTTTACTTATATTACTAAAATATCTTCATATAAAACCTTATCAAACCTCATTCCGCCTTCGGCAAAACAAAGCAAAGAGCAAGTAAGAAAAAATGGCGTTGTAAATGCTTATGTTATGTTAAACTCTAATTAACGAACTGTCGCTCAGGCGGGTGACAGGTGAACGACTGGTGACAGTGACGGGCGGCGTGACGTGACGCGACGTGACGTGACGGCCGTCGTAATGAAATTGTGACATCGAGAGGTGACGTAGGTGACGAGCGGCAGCGGGCGCCGAGTTGTTAAGTATTTTGTGTTGGCAAGGATAGAACCCTCTGCATCTGATGACTTATAAGGGAAGGATGGTAATTGTAATGTATTTAGAATAGGATTTAGGCTCCACAATTGCGAAATCGTAAATGATTTCTATGGTGCTTTTTAGGTGACCACAAAAAACAAACGTAACTTGCTAGATATAATTTTGGGATCACAAGTTACTGAGGCCCTTTTAGCCACCTTCCTCCGCGTGAGGTGGGCTTTGTGAGTTACGACCCATCTCCCCATAGCTATAAAATGCAGAAAGGCCTGTGCCCTGCAGTGTGCCGTTATAGGCTGATCAGTATGATGATGAGAAGGTCACATCCACTGAAGCGTATGCCACCTGACAGCAGATAGAATTTGAAAGTGATGTAAGTTTAAAAGTTGTTTGTTTTCTTTAAATTGTTACGATTTCAAATTCTTTGCATTTTAATGCATTTGCATATATTATATATATATATTTGCAAGTTATACATTTGTATAGAACTATCTATAATATAAATTATCGTTACTTTTTAAACAAATTAAATGTTTGATCATTGAAGCAAATTTAAATACATACGTTCCAATATTATGTACATAGACATAAATTATAACATTAGATTCAAATATGCCGATAACTGTTAACATCCTTATCGTCAGGGACGCCTTAAAGGATCACAAACAAAAGCCTTTCCATTGTATCTGGAATCTTCGCGGTCAAAAAAAATAAACCAAAATATTATTTTTCTACAAACCACGTCAAATTTAAAACCACCTAAAGAAAATACCACTCAATTTTCATGACACGTGATTTCATGAAGAAATCATTACTTTGAACACGCTGTAAGTCAACATTTAGACCACATTATAAATGGATCAACCCCATCTGGAAATCGATATCAATTATTTATAATACGTATTGTGTAGTTCTTTACTCAAATGTTCGTGGAATTATCACGGTTAGGTAAAATGTGTGTATTGACATACGAAGTTACTGAATAAAAATACTTATCATGTTTACCTTTTAGTGCCTTCTCTGGCATAAACTTGAGGCAGAAAATAAAATAAAAAAATGATACAAGAGCTCTTAATCGCCCTTGACCTTAGGAATAATTAGGCCACTGCATACTTAGTGAGAGCGTCGGTGGCTCAATGGTGTGCAATGTCGCCCTTCTAACGGGAGGGCTGAGGTTCAAATCCCGCCACATACTAATGTGTTTTCAAATTTTTGAAAAATATATGTTCGTTATCCGACGCTCTTACGATAAAGGAAAATATCGTGAGGAAACCTGCGCATGCCTACAAAGAAATTCAAAGTTGTGCGTGAAGTCGTCCAACCAGCACTGGGTCCGCGTGGACGCCTAAGGCCTATACACCCGCGTACGGGTAGGCTCGTGCCCCTCGTTGGGGACGTTTAATGAGCTGATGATGATGATACTTAGTTTTTTAGGTCGTTCGTTTGTTGAAACTTCGCTTTCGTTGACGTGACAAGTTACTATCGCGAAGATGGGATGGTTGACAATTAAATATTATTCAGAGTTGTTCTGTGCATTAAAAGGCATGTGAAGCCGTTAGTCCTTGTTACTTTTGTAGAGGGCGTCAAGTCAAGAAATCAAATCTTCAGTTAGATATACTTTGATTAATTTCACACTTTCATTCTCAAATAATTGAGGTACTATCTTACTTTTTTAAAATAAGGGTAAGTTAATTAAAGCGATACTAAAGTTTGTTATCTGAGACTAGTAGGACTGGCAAGCAAAAATTGCAAAAAATATCCAATGCCTAATGATCTACGAGCAGTAAGGATAGGTGATATGTAAAAGGAGACTATTTTAGGATTGATAACGAAATTTTAATACGAAAATATCTGGCGCAGAATAAGGAAAACCCAAACCAGCAAATTAATTAATGAAAACTTAAATGCAGCAATAAAGTAATGAAAATAACTTTTATTACTTCTCTAGTTAACACATTTGTCGTCAAACTTATACGGTACTACAGTACGTAGCTTAATTTATCTTACCTATAAATCCGAACAAATGGTGAATACCATTTTTGGATTGCCCTATTCAAAAATAGAACATTAACTTCTGCATGGCCGGGGCAGTTTTGGATTTCGACCATTCTTCCGATCGATGACAAATCGTCCAGCAAATTCGTACAAAAAATGCCCCATTCCATAATTTCGCGTCGCCGCCCACGGTTGTCTCGCAAAAGAACGTAAATGCACCCGCCGCGTTGTCAATAAATCAATTCAGTGAAAACTAGGAACACAATGACTACAGTCCGTGCCTCGCCCGTTCGGATTTGCATTAGTGATTGCATTAATCATTTCCTCATACAACCGCGGTAATAAAACCCATAAAACTTTGAATGGGACGCCATTAATTGTCATTGACAGCTGACAGCTGAGGGGGAATGATTGACAAATGTCATTCGTCCGAGCTCGACGCGGTATGAAAGGGAAATGTTTTTTGTTGTGCTCCTGTTGTTTAGTTGCTGTTTTTATTTTAAATGATAGTAACGTGACTCGTGAGTTTTGTTGATGTTTTTATCGGTTCGCCTTTTTTGTTTCGTGCAATGTGTAATTGCATGTTTGTTTACAATAGCATCATGATTTTGTATCGATAAAGATAGACATTGTACTGGAAATTCAATGTGTAGCATTTAATTGTAATATACATTGATTACGATTTAAATGTATGGTGTATACGGGATTATATAATACGTATGCCAGCCTGTTATTATTATGCAAAGCTTGTTAAACGATAGAGGAAAATAACAAATGCTAACAAAATAAAAACAAAACGAAAACAGTTTTATTGGTGGAAACAAATCGATGATCAAGGTCTCTCCAACTTATTCTCCCACCATATTAAATTAATATGATTTATCCTTAATAAACGTTAGTAAAGTGAAAACATTGAATAGTCATTTCTTACAATTCAATGTTTGACATGTTGAACTAACGATCACCACAGACATCAGAATATACATTAGACTGGACAAGCCGCCAAGTTTATAGGCAGTCCCAGTGTCGCAATTTCTTTTCGGTTCTTACCTGTGAAAAGTTATTATATTTCTTGGTAAATTTACTGATCATTGCGATGATGGCATGTTACAATTGGACAGGATGGCATTTTGGAAAAAAAACGGTAATTTCTTCTAATATTCGTGCGTCTTGACTTGTCTCACAGAGCGTAAACTGGTAGCCAGTGTATGCTCGTTGAGCTTACAGTTGTCGCACTTTAAACGCGGCTTGCCCCATCTCCTGTATTGGGAAATCTGTGGTGAGTACAATCAGATAGATAGATAGATAATTCTTTATTGCACAAAACAAATTAAACACTTAACATGATTCTGCACAGGAAAAAAGTACAATTGGCGGCCTTATTACTAAATAGTAATTTCTTCCAGACAACCAACTTATAATAGAAGAGGACAATCGAAAGAAGGGGTATGCATACATATAACAAGAATAAGAGAAATACAAATAACCTAAATATATAACTTAAATACATACATATGTAACTATCAACTTAAAAATATATATATATATATATATATTATATAATATATATATATATATATATATATATATATAATATATATATATATATATATATATATATATTATATATATATATATTATATATATATATATATATATATAATATTATTATAAAGAAAATACATTAGCATAATTTTATACATACATACATAGTATAATATTGCAAACAAAAAATACCTAAATTAAATATACAAACTTTATAATATACAAAATAATATACTACGATTTATTCAACTATAAGATATATTATAGTATGGTTAATTATTATGTATTTGTTATTATGCCAAAGTACAGTATGGTAATAATTATGTGTATTATTAATTAATTATTTTTGTTAAAGTGCTAAAGCTTGATAATAACATCAACCGCTAATACTCCATTTCTCTTAAAGATATTACAAAGTTACCCAACTGGAGAATCCTCGAGTAACAATGATGACGAACAACACGTCGATCAATCGACAAATCGCATCAGAGACGATGACCATGACCGAGAAATGTTTTGGGATAGTCCGAATTTTCACTTGTTGCATATTCTTGATTTATGCAACAAGTGAAACACAAGCGCTTACAATTATGTGTAGGTATTTAGTGATAAGTTGTCAATGATTTGGTTTTGTTTGAATAAAACTTTCGTTATGGCTTATTTATTTATTTGAATTCCGTATCGTTTTAATTAAGCGATTGACACATACGTCTTAAATAAGTCATTATTGTTATATTATGCCATACAATTATTTATAAAATTTTTGACCCTAATATTGCACATAAAGGGGTACAAAATCTCAAACACGAGCATAATAATATATCACTATGATATGTAGCGAGCGATGTGTTTATGAATGAAAATTCTGCTCAACTGAAGCAATGGGCATAATATTGCCACAGATACTTTTTGAGTGAGATTGTGCTCTTAGTTTATTGTTAGGTTTTTAGGTTATCATGTACAATTTAACTACCAAAATCATACGTGTTAAATATGTCCCATGTCTGCCTTTATCTGAAAAGAACTGTTCTTAGTTAGTTTGTATTCGATACATGCGGGCATAAAGGCCCGTATTCTAAAACGAGACTCAAGGTTGATCGATCCTTATAGAAAGAAAGAAAGAAAGAAAAAAAATCTTTATTCAAATAAATCTGTTACAGATACTTTTGAATCGTCAATTGTTATTATTATCATATTTTTTGTGACTCTACCACCGGTTCGGAATAAGTAGGATCTTCGAGAAGAGCCGGCAAGAAACTCGAGTTACTCTTTTAATCTTTTTATCAGTGGTTACAGTTTTCATTTACCTACACATAGATTTACAATAATTTATTACAAAGATTTTGTAACTGAAACACTAAGTGCAAGACCACACATCTTTTCCGATAAACTTCTATTGTATAGTAACCTTTTTTCATGAGGGTTTTTTTAATCTTTAATTTAAACTGGTGAAAAGGCAATTCGGCAAGATTTTGTGGTATTTTATTAAAGAATGTTATGCCTCTTCCAACAAATGATTTTCCTACTTTACTTAGTCTAAGATTTGGGACAGCAAGTTTGTTTTTGTTCCTAGTATTAAAGTTATGTACGTCACAATTTTTTTCAAACAAATGAAGATTTTGTGGACATAAACTAGATTATGGTAAATGTATTGAGACGCTACTGTTAAAATATCGATTTTTTTAAATACTTCCCGAAGTGAATCACGTGGTCTAAGGTTATAAATGGCTCGGATGGCTCTTTTTTGAAGTACAAATATAGTGTTAATATCAGCAGCTGAGCCCCACAACAGAAGACCATATGACATTATACTATGAAAATAACTAAAATAAACCAATCTTGCTGTATCAATATCGGTTAAGAGCCTTATTTTCCTAACTGCATACGCTGCTGAGCTAAGTCTACCTGCCAAAGCTTCAATATGAGGTCCCCACTGGAGTTTTGAATCTATAGTAATTCCTAGAAATACTGTACTATCAACAATTTTTAAGCATTCGTCATTCAAATTAATACTGGTGATGACCTGCCTCACATTAGGTAATGAGAATTTTATACAATTAGTTTTTTTAGTGTTAAGCAATAAATTATTAACTGTAAACCAATGCATTACTTGTGAGATAGCACCATTTACATCGTCAAATGTTTCTTTTTTCTATTAACGTTAAAAAGCAATGATGTATCATCTGCAAATAGTACTATGTCAGAAAGTTTATGACAATGGGAAGGAAGGTCATTTATGTATAAAAGAAACAGTAAAGGACCCAATATAGAACCCTGAGGCACGCCCATGCGTAGTGGGCCACCAGAAGAGCTAGAACCGTTTACAACAACCTTTTGAGTTCTGCCCGTCAAATAAGATCTTAAGTATTTTACTGAACAATCTGATACACCGTAATGTCTTAACTTGATAAGTAAGGTCTCATGATCGACGCAGTCAAATGCTTTTGACAGATCACAAAAAATCCCAATCGCATCTTGCTTACTCTCCCAGGCGTCATATACGTGCTTAATGAGGGCAATTCCTGCATCCGTAGTATTCCTATTTTTGGTAAAACCGAACTGTTTTTTATGCAATATTTGATTTGCATTAAGATAATTTAATAATTGATTAAATATTATTTTTTCAAAAATTTTACTGAGCGACGGTAGAATGGAAATTGGTCTATAATTGGATGGATCACTTTTGGCCCCAGATTTATATAATGGAATTAATTTACTAAACTTCATTAAATTTGGAAATATGCCTTCATCTATACTTTTATTGAATATGAATGCCAATTGGGGTGCTATACTTTCAATGATAGATTTAATTATATTTGTTGATATTCCCCATAGATCTTCAGTGTTTTTCATATTTAACTCCTTAAAAGTCTTGACAATTGTGTTAGAATTAATATGACTAAACTTAAATGACTGAACACGTACTGGAATACTAGATGTAAGGAGAGCCTTAGCAGCAGAAGAACTAGAGTTTAAAGATTTAGTAATTTCGGTTGGAGTATTGGTAAAAAACGTTTCAAACGCATTTACTACATCAGATTCTTTATTAACAATAGCGTTGTCAATTTTGAGTGTAAAGTTATGATCACGAGGCTTACTCCTACCAGCTTCTTTATTAATGACATTCCACGTTGCCTTAATTTTGTTATTTGACCCTTTGATTTTATCGCGCAAAAATAACGACTTAGCCATATGACAAACTTTCCTAAATATTTTTGAATAGTTTCTGACAAAAATTATAAATTCAGGGTCTGTAGTATATACTTTCAAGTCGTACAGCTCATATAACCTAGTCCTACTTTTAAAAATGCCAGGTGTGGCCCAATCATTGAATCTGATATATTATTACATATTTTTTTATTTTTTAAAGGAAATACTTTATCAAATTTTTTCTTAATAGTATAAAAAAGATTTTCATAAAGACTATCCACATTTTGATCATTAGGTTTAAATTGATTTAGTGAATTATCAACATTATTTTTAAATTGACTTATGCGGTTATTAGTAATTGGCCTATAACGGATATTAATTACTTGCTGTAAGTCATGACGGTGTTCAAACTGTGCTAATTGACCACTGTGATCTGATTGTAAACAATTAATTATTGATTTTTTAATAGTTATATTTTCACAAAAAATATTATCAAGACAAGTAGCCGTAGTAGAGGTGATCCTAGTTGGCTCATTAAATTGATTAAATAAATTATATGACTTAAAAAGATTGAGAAACCTCGAAGAGGATAGTGATTGATCTAAAATATTTATGTTGAAGTTACCACATATGATGACCTTTTTTAAACTTACTAAATTTACTGAGCACTTCTTCCATAGTAGATTTAAATAAAATATAATCAGATGATGGTGGTCTATATACACATACAATTATAAATTTCTCAAGTTCTATACAGGAAAGTTCAATAGTTTGTTCAATGGAGTACTGGACAATATCTTTCCTTTCTTTATATTTTAAACTATTATGTAATAATATAAGTGATCCACCCCTAATTGCTGATCCTCTCATGAACAAGCTACCAACTTCATAGTTATTAATATTTATTAAACAATTATCATTTCTTAACCAATGTTCAGTTATACACAAAATATGCACATTCATGTGTTCCAGAAACAAACCTACCTCTAATTCTTTGCCAGAGAAGCCTTGTATGTTTTGATGTACTAAATTTAAATAATTGCTTTTTTGCTTCTCTGTTGTCGAAGAGACACTAAAAGGTATGCAAGAGTAGTTCTCTATTGTCTTGACACATAATTTAAATGATTTGGAACATATTCCAAGGTCTTTTTTTGATAATTATCCTGCTCAATAGAAGCAGGTAAGCTAGCCAAATTACTGGCTATGTTATTAAAATAAAATGATAGCGAAAGTGCTATTTGTCTTTTAAAATAATTACCCAGATAATATTTATCTTTAGTCTTAGAATAACTTATATAAATTGAATTTGAATTAATTAATTTATTAATGTCAATTAAATGTATTTTACTGTCATTTGTAAAAGATATTGTGTCTAATGTCATATTTATTTTATACCTAATATCATTTTCCTGCTGTGGCAATTTACCACTGTAAGGTAATGTAAACAAAATAATCTTATTAATATTTAATAAACACAAACTATTACAATATTTTATCATTTCGCCTTTGTTTACATCACCCCTGTCACCAACCAAAATAATTAGTGTGGTGTTATTTTCAAATTTATAGTTAACAATTTTATTCATCAAGTCATTATAAGTTATACCCGGAAAACAGTGATTCAGTACTTGTTGCCCCAGACAAGTACTTAATAAATGGCCCATGTTTTTACCAATATCGTCACTAAACATAATAATATTATTCTTATTTAAACTGGTTATACTACTTGAAATGTTAGATGTTTGTTCGGAAGGACTGACAGTATAATTTTGCTCACATCTTGTCTGTGATCCCAGTGAACAAGCAGGAGTATCTATTAATGAGTCCTGGTTGCTCAGCAGTTTCTTCAAGGCCAAGATGTGTTCTGTACTTTCCAGTTTATCATAGTTATACCTATTTGTAACATTTTCTAATTGTTGTTTGAGACTGTTAATTTCAGACTGAAACAAATGTATTTCACATTCATGCTTTTCTATATTATTTTGTAACATAATTGAGTAAATATCTAACTCATCACCAATTTGTCTACGTTCTCTAATATACTTAACATTTTGAAAAAATTTTTTTGCTTCCGAATTAAGTTTTTGGTTTTTTTAATAAACCTATTTATTTTCACATATTTTTTGTATTTGTTTTTACTCCACTTCAAATTACCATTTTCCACTGGAGAACTTATAGTTATGTCATTTGTTAAATCAATAGTAACAGTTGGACTGGTGTGAAGTGCAGTAGAAACTAGGCTAGGTGCACACTCGACTAACTCGCTAAACAAACTTGTATTCTGGGTGGTTAAAGTGTGTTGTTTCTCAGTCTCCATCTCCGATATATGGTGGTGAGCTTCCTGCAACTCATGTTCCAGCATAGATATGCGCTTGAGGCCCTGGACATACTCATCACCGCAGTCACCAAAACCATCAACCAGAATTTGAAGTCTGTCCCGTTCTTGTTCTACTAAAGTATACCTAATATGCATCTCAGCCATTTCTTTTTTTAACAAGGTATTTCTATTAAAGACATCTAACATTTCCTTCTCATTGTCATCTCTTTCTACTTGTAATTGGTGGACCAACTCCCTGGTTGACTTTAACTCTTGCAGCGTCAATTCAAGTTGACGAGCACGAGTCTGCATAATGGCAGAGGGTCAAATATAATTTAAATAAAATTAAAGAAACAAATTCAGGAGTTGATTAATCAATTATGAGGTTACGTCCAACTTTAAATTTCAGACAATATAACCTCTTCGCGTGTCTGATATGCACTCAGATATTTCGAAATACTATAAATCTACTTTTAAAACATGTAATGATCAGTTTGTGTACTAATACAAACTAATTACCTGTAAAAGATAACAATGATTCACATAAAATTTGAATTCAAAATGACAGATGCCGGTACTCACTTTTTGTACTTATTTTCACAATAAAAACAATTGATATATGCACTTTTTATATAGTTTTTCACTTATTATATAGTTTTACACGTTTAGCGACGATATTTAGGCCTCATTTACTATATTTACAATAATTTGAAAATTAAATATTGGGACAGTTGAAATCAGCTGTTAGTCCAGTGTGTTGCCACAGCAAAAAAAAAGTTATTGAGTTAGAGTATATTGAGTTAGAAAGGGATGGTGCTATTTATTGTATAGAGCGCTATCCCGTTCTCACTCTATTTAAGTGAAGATCAGCTTGAGTCTCGTTTTCGAATACGGGTCTAAAATTTACAAACAACACTCAATGAGCACCCTACAGTCGCGATTGTAGATCGGCGATCCTTCGTCAATTGTCAGTTGCGATGTTATCTCGCGCGCGTCACTCACCCGCGCGGCTCGTTTGACTGAAACGTCAGATTTGTACTTACGACCTTCTCGCCGAGACGCGATCTTGATGGATAACTCTGTTTGTGGTCATTAGACTGCGTTTTGTTGTGCGGTAAGGTTACGCGATAGGTCATTTGTGATTTAATTAATAAAAATGTTTATTGAGGATACTTGTATTAAAAATATATACCTACTTAAACTTATATAACTTATCTCCCTGTTGATATTTCGAATGCAAATGTTTGACGCTTTTACGTATAACTTCATGATTGATTTACACACTTAGAACAGATCTTCAGAAAGGGCTATGGGTAACTACTACAACTATGATCTGTTATTTGAAGATGATTGTGGATTTTAAAATAAATGCAAAGTTTTACGGATTAAAAATTACGTATGTTACTTTGCAGTTCTCACCATAAATTACTGATCGTTTTCACAGCTACAATAAAATTATTAAGATTAGAACTTTACTTATTACTCATAAAGAATATACGGAAAATTAACTTACTGAGAAAAAAAAATGTAATAAATGACAAATTTGTGTACAAGACGGTGAGCATAATTATCTTATAATAAATTATTGCAAATGTCATTCTTCTTGTTGTGCAAAAGTTTTAGAATTCATAGATAATGACCAAGTCTGATCTGACAGATATTATTGGCTCCTATGCATATAAAGCCTGCAAATTCCTGAAAACAGCAAAAAAATAATCGGTCCTCTTCATTGACGTCAAACAAAACTCTATCTCTACTTTTGACATCCAGCCTCTTTTGACCTATTGATGGACCAGCAACATTCCCAAGTCGTCGGTCCAATGGTCCTACACTGCATTAGCTAAGACGTGGTCTCCATTCTAAAACTCTTTGTTGCTATGACATACGTGACCGGTCCATTGCTATTCCAAGTTGCCGAACTATGTCAGTAACTTTAGTTCTCACTCTCAAAAATGCATCTTATTAACCTTTAAGTGAGATGGCAATCAAAGGTCTTCCCAGTGCACATATAATAAAATAGCTAGTGTAAATAACCGGGTATAAGAGACCTAACATCTGTTGTCTCGGGTGACGGGCGCGGTGCGGCATTGATGGAGGATAATAACCACAGACATCAGAATATACATTAGACTGGACAAGCCGCCAAGTTTATAGGCAGTCCGAGTGTCGCAATTTCTTTTCGGTTCTTACCTGTGAAAAGTTATTATATTTCTTGGTAAATTTACTGATTCATTGCGATGATGGCATGTTACAATTGCACAGGATGGCATTTTGGAAAAAAAACGGTAATTTCTTTAATATTCGTGCGTCTTGACTCGTCCCACAGAGCATAAACCGGTAGCCAGTGTATGCTCGTTGAGCTTACAGTTGTCGCACTTTAAACGCGGCTTGCCCCATCTCCTGTATTGGGAAATCTGTGATAATAACTGTCTATCAGTTGTTGGTCTCCTTTAATGCCGCTCTGTCATGGTCTGACGTATCACTTACCACCAGGTGAGCGTCCAGACCGTCCTGTACACAAAAACATAAGAAAAATGTACGACACATTACTCGAATACTTTCGTCTTAAAGCATTGCGGAATTGGCAACGGATCACCTACCTGAAAGAGCTTAAGTTACAATGGTACTAAGACATTATTGGACCCGCGAACCATTATCCAATGTTGTGTCTAAAGTACATCGTGCAAGGTCTGAAGCAAAATTTAATCACCGCAAATCATTCCCCGATAACCCTCCACTGCCCTAATGTACAATATTTGGTCGTGCCCTGAGCTCATTGATTTATTGGTTATGAATCACCCCCTCCCCGGTGTTCACCCCCGCCGCCATTACACCCCGTATCGCCCTGATAATGAATCTAGTTGTATTTTTGCCGGGAACGTGTGATGGAAATATGACGGCCTGGGGGTGAATTATCGTCGGTGGGGTGAGTCGCTGTAAGATGATGGTTTCTTCGCCCTGCGCTTAAGTTATAGCTTTGGTGGGACGTGGATGTGACAATATTTGTGTGGTATGAATTGAAAGTTGGAATCTGTATTTTTTTTACAAAATATATGCTATATTTGCAGAGATATTAAGGTACCATGAGGGTCAACTATATTGAAAAGGTTTTCCATATAGATGTTATGGAAAACCTTTTCTGCTTAGCAGAAATGTTGGAGACAATATGACCAACCTTACCTTATGACGACCCATGTTTTCTCCCCTCAAACAATTTTAATTAATTTACCTGCTATAAAGTTTAAGCGGATAGCAAGAAGAAGAATAAAAACATATTGCTCTTCAAAATACTAACCCATTTCAATTCAAGACGGACTTTCGCAATATTAATTTACCAATAAAGGCGAGTTTTGCCATTTTTCTTTACCCCCTCCCCCGACATTTGTCCATCGTCCGTCGGCGTTGAGTTTTCGGTATTTGTCAACATTTGTCAGCTGTCAAATGTTAACTGTCATTCGGGCGACGGCTGCTATGTACTTTGTTGAGTGTTGTGACGAAAAGTGGAATTAAGCTGTGGCTCAATTGTTATTATTACATTTCACTACAATAAGTCCTAATTTCGATGCCCGGTGTGGTCGTTTTCGGTTCCTTTTTTAATAAAACGGGCTCTTTGCACTATGTGCCCGCTGCCACTTCAACTTGCTACTCCTGTGGGCTATGTCGGTTACCCTAGTTCTCCTACGGATATCCTCATTTCGGATCTTATCGCGTAGGGAAACGCCTAATATAGCCCTCTCCATAGCACGCTGAGCAACCTTGAGCCTATTTAAAAGGAAATAATAAATAGTATATTTATCAAATTAAGTCGAGTTCACGGGCTTTATCTTTTTCAATATGCCCCATATTATGCTTATTATCACATTTTTAAAATAATCAATTGCCATTGTAATTAATTAATTATAATTAAATGATATAATATCAGATATAACTATCAATCTAAAATAATCCTTCTGTTTGTCTGCAGAATGATCAATCGTGATAATCAATATTTTAAATATAAATTATGTCGACACTAATTCTTTTTCCGAAAGATAAAATAATTGTCATATCATTTTAACTTAATAAAATATTAACTTCACCTCCCAATTCTGTTCGTTTCAAAATGCACTAATCTTATTTTGAAGTCATAAGTGAACGGTCAGTGCGCTCCCCTGGTGGTAAGCGATACGCCTGACCATAACAGAACCAGTTTTCAAGGAAATAAAGTACGAGTAACAGTAGTTATTATTATTTTCCATCAAAACTGCGCGCCGTCACCCGAGACAACAGATTATACCCCGGTCTCTTATACCCCGGTAATTTCACTAGCTACAGTGTCCTCATCCCGAAACACAAATGTGCATAACACACCTGTTTCACGGGACGATATCTGGCACTGCGGTAGCACCCACCTAGACGACTCAGTACCGAGTCTACCACCTAGTATTGAGTGCAGTTGGTTCCGGCTACTACCCTAGGATAGTAGTCGCTAACACCTACCAATCCATAGGGTCAGTAGTGTCTTACGGCCTGAACTTCCCATGGTCATGCCCCGAGGGCCTGTAACCTGTTGTGAGTCTAAGTAGGCTGGTTGATTGATACAATTTCTTCATCATCCCCACCGAGGAGCACGAGCCTACCCGTATAGCGTGACTAGGCCTTAGTCGTCTACGCGGGCCCAGTACGTCTTCGCAGGGTGCGCGGGTTTCCTCACGATGTTTTCCTTCACCATAAGAGCGTCGGATAACGTACACACCTATATTTTGCGAAAATTTGAAAAAACATTGGTACGTGGCGGGATTTGAACCTCAGCCCTCCCGGTAGGAGGGCAACAGTCCACACCGACGCTCTAGATTCAGTTTGTCATACACTTATTCTGGCATTAAAGCTCTGGTTCAAACGAAATTTGCACTTCAAACCATTTTATGAATAAAACCTTCTAACCGGTTCACAGTTTGTTTGACTGTTATGTTATTGTTGTTAAATAACGTTATTTTGAATCTACGTGTAGTGGCCATTCATCATCGGAACGTACGTAATTAATGAAATTTATGGGGCACATAAATTTTATATGTTGCTATTATATACACGAAAAACGAATGAGGTCATTGTTTTTGGAGTTCCTTCGTGGAATGTTAGTCGTCAGATATACAGCGTGTTGGTGCATATACTGACAGGGTTTGGGGGGATGGAATACATTACACTCCTGTATCACAGGACGATATCTGGTACTGTGGTACCTAACAAGACGACTCAGTATCGAGTCTACCATCTAGTAAAATGGCAGGCAGCTGATGTAATAAGAAGTAACTTAGGTTCCTTTTATTTTAGATAAAAGTTTTATATTAGATATGTTTTCTTTGCGAAATTAAAGTAGGTAATGTGCCCAAGTACTTACTCTCAGTAAGACGCTCAGCTCATGCGAAGACTTAACTTTAGCAAGCCATTCTAAAAAAAATTAATACGTATAAAAATTCAAGCTGACACCTATACATATTCCCCCCAATATAGGCTAACTGCTGCGGTTCACAGCGAGTGTCACAGCTAGTAATAACTAAGTGTATGTTCCACTATGGTCTAGACCTCTTTTTCTTATCATTGAAGGGTTAACAATGGTGTTAAACCTTATCTCGGTACCCCAGCGTGCTAATAAGAGCGAGAGAATCAGCTTGAGTCCAAAGTTCGTGTTCAGTTCTACAACATGGTAAAAATCGTATTTAATTTTTTAATAGTATTATTTAAACCTACCGGGAAGTGAACCCGGAATGTCTATGGACGTAGTTGAAGTATCAGACAGAGAAGAGATGATATTCCTCGACATTAGACCAACTGTACATTCATGCCTTCTTTCATTCCAATCATAAGTAGCTTAGATACACTATAAAAATTTGTTTTAAAATGTTTACGTAACTTCATCCAAGATAGATTTTGCTTGCAGACCATTTTAAGGACAATAAAACCGAAAGGTGCTAGTTTAAAGAAGCGCTTTAAGCAAATGTAGCGTGAGACGCTCTACGGTACGAGGATCCCCGACCTATAAAAGGTTCCTTGGCGTCGATTTACGTAAAATGTATTTTGTGTTACATGAAAAAAGTAATTAATTACCTATAAGTAAAATCTGGTAATATTTTGTTTATAAGTATTTCTGCGACATTTGTGACTAGCCCATTGCCCCTTCAACTTGTCGATCTGGTGGGCTATGTTGGTTACTTTAGTTCTCTTACGGATAAAACCATTTCTGATCTTATCCCTAAAAGAGACCCTGACTAAGCCCGCTCCAATGCGCGTTGAGTGACTTTGAACTTGTGAACCAAATATCTATTTCACTTGAAGCATGTAATTGATGTTAGTTTTGTATTGCTGTAACGTATTTTTTGTAAGCTTGCTTTTGTTACTTCATACTATATAAACAGAAACAAACTTACCAACCAACAATGGTACGGAACCCTCAGCTTTTAGCGTACTACGGGCTCATCTACACAAAACGTCGAGAGTCCGTCACGTGGGCGACAAATTTCAACACGAAACAGTTTCAATAAACACTCGCCGGGAATGCGAGTCCAAAAATTATCTCCCTACCCCAAGACGCGGGTGACATATTTACGACGTCGGTTTAGGGCATAAAACTAATCCCTGCTGAGGGGGGGAGGGCGGTGGGGTCCTTTATTTCTAACATTCGTCACATAGTAGCCGTAAATTATCATACTCTGCTATGATATGACGCGGGCCTCCCATTAAAACGCGTTTGATTTAGATGGGGCTATAAAATTGATTTACGGTTTCACGCCAACAAACCCGTAGTACTGAAGCAACTATTATATTAACATTTTCGTGGATAACCTTTTTGGGGTTGAAAGGTTACACGTGCAATCGCCTGCAAGGGAAAGTAGACCGCAACTGCCTGGAGCACAGTCGCTAATCGGATGTTGGTGCCGCAACAAATTAAGTCTTTTATAATTGAAAAAAGTTATTCACTCGTATAGTTGCATGCATAGTCGTTGTTGCGCGAATGTACACTTTATTATTATCAGAGCAACGTCAAAATTTATTTGTGCCAGTTCTCCAATCAGGGCTTTGTTTTTGGATATCGGTCCCATGTAATTTCGCGTACTTTATGACATTCTACTCAATATATGTTATGTTAGATGACAGTATATTCGATATAATGCGCTGTCGCATTGCCGAACCAATTATTTTGTTAATTACGCCATTTGGGAATAGATGCGGTTTAAAAACGGTTATTAGAATTTGTTTTGTTGCTGCGCCATTACGTACTAACGTTATCTAAGCAGCCATGTTTTCAAAATAGGCCATTAAGTTGATGCTCATTTCTTGTATATATTCTGATTTATGAATAATAGAGATGACACATTATCACAAAGCTGCTTTTTTCGATCTGTGAAATCAACGTATTTCCAAGATTTCCACTCGTTTTTTGGTTCAACAATTGACACATTTTTAAACCTTTTTTTCTTTTAATAACCCCTTGTCTGTTACTGCATCTTCTAGCGACGTCTGATAATATATTTCTAACAGTGTCTCGACTAGTGACAGTCGAATATGGATATTCATATTAATTTTGGAGGATTAAGCTGTAGTAAAATCCATAAAGTGACCGAAATAGCTCACTGCAGCAGCAAGGTACATCGCAGAACCAATGGCCGTTGAAGCAGACAAGTTCTGGAGTGGAGACCGGGTCTTGGCAAGCGTAGCGTAAAATGCCCTCCGGCTCGATGAACCGACAACTTGCGAGAAGTTGCAAGTGGAATCCGGGTAAGAAAACCAGAGGTTCAGGATATCTGGTGCGGAATAGGGTAGACTTATGTCCAGACAAATAGGTGCAACCAAAGTCCGCAGTTGCTAGTAGTTTTGGTGGGTTTTTCACTATTGGCCGCTGAGGCAAAGAACCTAGAAAGGAACCTAACATTCTGGATATAATATCGATATACATATAATTTAATAGTTTGAATATATATATTATGTTACAAAGTGGTCAGGATGCTCACCTGATGGTAAGTGATACGCCTGTCCATGACAGAGCGGCATTGAAGAAGACCAACAACTGATAGACAGTTATTATTCTCCATCAATGCCGCACTGCGCCCGTCACCCGAGACAACAGATGTTAGGTCTCTTATACCCGGTAATTTTACTCGCTACCACAGACATCTGAATATACAATTAGACTGGACAATCCGCCAAGTTTATAAGCAGTCCCAGTGTCGCAATTTCTTTTCGGTTCTTACCTGTGAAAAGTTATTATAATTCTTGGTAAATTTACTGATTCATTGCAATGGGGCATGTTACAATTGCACAGGATGGCATTTTGAGAAAAAACGGTAATTTCTTCTAATATTCGTGCATCTTGACTCGTCTCACAGAGCGTAAACTGGCAGCCAGTGTATGCTCGTTGAGCTTACATTTGTCGCACTTAAAAACGCGGCTTGCCCTATCTCCTGTATTGGGAAATCTGTGCTCGCTACAGTGCCCTCAACCCGAAACACTTCTTTTTCACGCGACGATATCTGGCAGTGCGGTGTTACCTACCTAGACGACTCAGTGCCGAGTCTACCACCTAAAAAATTATTATATATTAAAACTATTAAAGTACTTAGATAAAGAATTACTCATATCTCAGTTAAAATTGCTTATCAAACATATTAAATCCTGGTAGCAACGTCTGGTAAAATTAGATGTCTACATTATTAATCAATATTAGGCTGTTGCTTTGACGAATCGAAAACATGATTTCGATTTAGAAACATCAGAAATCATTAGTGATATCAATTTTGAATTTATTTTATTATCTTTTTAATCAATTATATCGGTTGCTAATGCTTCTCTGGGAATACATATACGCATTGTTAACGAAGGCCGCGAACTCGTCTGCTCTAAGCAGACGAGTTCGCGAATGGAGACCGCGTCTTGGCAAGCGTAGCGTAGGACGCCTTCCGGCCCTATGGACCGTCTTGAGAAAGGTCGCTGGTGGAGGCTGGATGAGAAAAGCAGGAGACCGGGATATGTGGCGCAATGTGGGAGACTATATCCGACATCCTACTAGATATTTTAATTATTATATTAAATATGCATGAATTCACTAGGTGATAGACTCTGTACTGAGTCGTCTAGGTAGGTACCACCGCAGTGCCAGATATCGTCGCGTGAAATACTAGTGTTATGCACTTTTATGTTACGGGATGAGGGCGAACCTACTGACCGTCCAGTACTCAATCCACTCTGTAACATAAAAAAAATATTGAAATATATTATTATTAAATAATGTGAACATTATTATTTATATATATTAACTTATATCATGAATTTAACATATATCCAGTTATTTTGTAAGGCTTTTAACTATGAAATAACTGTAACTATGTAATGAAGATGTAAACTTGAATTTGTATACCTTATTTCCCAAAGAAAATGGCACAAAATGGGGGAGACCTATGTCCAGCAGTGGACTGCGATAGGTTGAATAGGACGATTTCTCAAAGAAAAAAGTATTTTCGCATAATGCACTTAAAAATAAAAATATTTTAAGTACAATCTAACGTTTAATTAGCATTTTTTATACGGAACCAATTGACACCTACATTTTACGGCCCATAAAAGTTTGGGATATTAAAATGGGATTTAGTACCGTTTCACCAATGGCGTGGTATTTGGTTTATGGGACCCATGTCCCACGAGTATGTCACCAATGGTGCACTGGTGTGGCCAATAAAAACCCTGAGTAATGTTCCCGTGGGACCTTTGATGGTACTTGCGCCTATAAAAGCTTTCAAACCTTTTCCGAAGTAAATACAATAAAATGTTGGACAGTCTATGTTATAGTGTACCGGGTATTTAATTATTTTTGATCTGTGGCTTAGTCTAGATTGTGATTTGTAACTTTACCTTTGTTTTTCAGACATAAGAGAACGGGGCGGTCAGTTCGCCCAACTGTTGATAAGTGATACCATGACAATGTTAAATGCAGTGTGGAAGGAAATTGATGACAGTAGGTAGTAGTTATTTTCCGTTAACACTGCCCTGCGCCCGTCACCCTAGACTACATTTATGTAAGTTCTCATATACAAGTTATTTTGCTATCTACAGTGCCCTCATCCCGAAACACAAAAGTGCAAAACACTTCCATTTTACGAAACGATATCTGGCACTGCGGCGGTACCTACCTAGACGACTCAGTACCGAGTCTACCACATAGTAGTGTTTGTCGTGGTAGATCAATAATACACTGGACATAATTGTTTTAATATAATGAATGCGTATGGTATCGCTTTAGTTCTAATTTAAGATAAGGAAACAAAGGTTTTCCTTTTTAAAAGGTTTAGGACAATGTTTGCATTATTTAATACAATATGATTACTTTTGTACAGCAAATAAGTGTTTTACCTATAAAGTTAGTAACATTATCATATTATTGTATAATTTAAATAAATGCAAGTTAGCTTATGGCCAAATAATCAAACATTCAAGGGTCACCATGAAAAAAGAAGTAATGTATATGTAAAAACCTAAACAATTTAAAATATTGCAAATACACTTCAATGGTTTTGGACTATTTAAAAGTAAAGTTCAACAAACTCAACACGAATAGCATTCAAACAAATATTTGTTTCTTAACAATTAAGACACAATAGATTATCTCAAACCCCGAAGTTAATTATAAAGTAGCTTTATTTAACAAAACAAACATTGAAATGTTATGAAAACAGTAGAACCTTGAAAGATAACAAAAAAACGCAACGCCGTTAAAAATCAAACGATATTCCAAATAACACGCAACAATAACAAAGTTAAAACTCGAATGTCGCGGCGAGTCGTGAACTCGGCCTCTAAGCGAACTTGCCGGCAAGTGCTTCCCCCAAGTACATAAATCAATTTGTCAGTAACATAGTGACAGAGCACGCACGCACACCGGCGCGTTTGGTGGCCCGCGACTGAATTGAGGAACCGAGAATATTATTAACCGGCCTTGTATACTATTTTTGGGTTATAAAATTAGTACAGAAACCTGTATAAAAGAGGACTTTTATATTTTCATGTCACATGGTAGGTTATTGTGTTATACCTAACCGGGGATTGCTAGCATCTTGTAAAATTATAATGTAAAAATAGATCAGGATGTCTGATTTACTTACCTATATAATTTTATAAATGTGTTAATTACATAGTCAAAGTCAAAAACATTTATTTCAAATTAGGCTTACAAAAAGCACTTATGAACGTCAAAAAATATACAAAAATATAATAAAAAACGATTAAAATACTAAACTAAAAATATGAGTTTTAATGCTTTGAAAAAAAAAAGCGCTTCAGTGGTTTGGCCTGTTGAGAAAGAAGCACTCAAGAAAACTCAACAGTGTAGCCTTTTTTAAAAACATTTTCATTTTCCTTAATGTAACAATATATCATAAACACTGAAAGTACTTTAAGTAATATTACATAGTTAAAGAAGCTTTCTGTACTGTTTTTTTTATTATTAAAATTTGAGTGCGTTTGACTGCAATCTCACCTGATGGAAAGTGACGATGCGGTCTAAGATGTATCACGCAAACCCAAATAATGCCTATTCACTCTTGCCTTGCATACCCCTAAATTGTCATTTGATTAGTACTGAATAGTCTAATATCAGTCTAATAATTTTTCTGGACCTTAATTAAAATATTGTCTAAAAAAAATTAAATATAACCCTACTGCAAGTTAAAATTCTCATCTATATGAAGTGCATTTTAATATAACATCGAAACTCTAATTAATTTGGTCAAACCTTAAACGTGAGTTATATTATGACATAACTTTTTGTTAGTGTATTTGATTAAATTATT